>DWGR01000155.1:0-30247 GCA_018247715.1 Heliconius burneyi
TGACTGTATTTTCTCCTATTATATGTCCTAAGTATCTAACTGAACTTGCTGCAAACGTACATTTTTTAAACTTCAATCTAAATCCTTCTTTCTTTATTGCATCCAATACTTTTTTAATGTGATCTAAATATTCTTTGAACGTCGGTGAGTGTATTAGGATGTCGTCTATGTAGTTCACTGAAAATTCCATTAGTCCATATTTTCTCAATACGAGTATGTTACTCAGAATTCGTTGAAATATAGCCGGAGACGATTTAAGCCAAAGGGTAGACATGTCTACTGAAGTGACCATCTTGCGTCACAAATCCTATTTTTCTTCTATCCTCAATCCTTAGTGGTATTGACCAAAAAGCTGAGTTTATGTCCAGTGTCGTTAAGTATTTGCAATTTCTGGCTCTTATTATTATGTCATCGATTAAAGGAAATGGTTGTGCTTGAGGGACAATGTTTGTCTATGCACATACGTGTTTTTCCTTCATTTTTCTTGTATGTTAGCGTTACAGGTGCTGCAAAAGGGCAGTAAGATTCTTCGATCAAGTTTTTCTCCAGTAATTTGACTATTTGTTTTTCTATCTCTTCCTTATCCTTCATATTACATCTGTACGGTCTTTTACTACAGTATTTCTCTACTATTAAATCAATTCTAGCTTCGTACTCATTCACAGTTCCAACATCATATTTGTCTTTTGCAAACACTGATTTGTTGATATATATTAATCTTTCTATCTTAAC
Organism: Heliconius burneyi; assembly: GCA_018247715.1. Lineage (NCBI taxonomy): Eukaryota > Metazoa > Arthropoda > Insecta > Lepidoptera > Nymphalidae > Heliconius > Heliconius burneyi. The sequence continues at coordinate 733 of DWGR01000155.1, forward strand.
CTTTTTCTCTTTATCTAATCTTTATTCTGAATTCGTCTGTTTCCACATGTTCATTAAAATTAACTGAACAATTCATCGTTTTACTTTTTATTTCTCTTAGTATTATCTTTGGTTCTTCTATCATTTCGTCTGCTTTCTGTGAAATTTCTAAGTTTTCATTCAGCCTCAATTTGAATATGGGAATTAAATCCAATCCTATTATGAAATCTTCGAAATCTTCTCTCTCCACTATGTATACCTCCACTTCTTTTTCTATATTAAATATTTTTATTCTTATCAATCCATTTGTATGATTCACACCATTGACCGACTTTAGGAATATTCTGCTTACGTCTTCTTTATTCTCTTTTATCTTTATCCATTTCGAGTTTATCAAGGAGACTTGAGAACCTGGATCATATGTTCCCATTATCTCTATCTGATTCTCGACTATCATCTTAAGTTTGATCAATGGTGTAGTTATTCGTTTTTTTTTCTCTGTACTTAGATCTACTTCTACTACCGAATTGTTTCCTATAGGTTTAGGTTTTTCTTATTTCTCTAGCTTAAACCAACATTTCTCCTCCGGGTGGTATCTTACACATTTATTCATTTCCTCGCATGTCTTGCATGGTTTTTTTCTTCACTTCCAAATTTATATTCTGATTTACCTTCTTTTTTAAATATCTTCTTTTTATCTGTTATTCCCTCGAGCCTTTGAAATTCATTCACTAAATCTCTTGTGTCTTTTATTTTCTCCCTGTCAATTTTCTCTCTGATAAATTCTGGCAAGCCAAAATTCTAGCTATTACTGTAGTCCTACTATCCTTTGGTGAAGGCTTTGAATGTAAATCTCAATTTCATTTTGCGACGAAAATTGTCGTTTTATAATGTGAATTACATCAGGTTTGTGTTATTGGAATAAATTAACTGAATTTCTCTGTAAATTAGAGAAACGACAATTACAGTTAATTATTCGTCTCTCTCTCTCTCTTTTATCTTTAATCTTTATCCGCTCTGCTTATAACAATTAATTATTCTTTTCTTACTTTGCTTTTGTCTTAGCACGTGTTCACTCTTTCATATCTTCTACGTAGCTGATTATATTAAGCGCGCTATATTTAATGATAGTATATTCTCTTTACACACACATATATATATATATATATATATATATATATATATATATATATATATATATATATATATATATATATATATATATATATATTCAAAATATTCTTTATTCAAATAGACTAATGTAAGCACTGGATCGTCGAGTTAACATTCAAACAAAAAAATACCACCGTTTCGGAAGGCAGTTCTGCTGAGAAGAGCCGGCAAGAAACTCAACATTCAGAGTCACTAATAGACTAGACCTTATGATACAAAAAAGGAGGAGGCAAAAATACGCTATTTTTGCCTCCTGAAAAAAAACACACACACACACACAAACATTCATTCACACTGCTGTATTCCGGTGTATTACCATAAGATACCGTAGGCATTAGTTTATAATAAGTAACATAGCTTATATGTATGTAATTTTTCATAATAGTATTATTATGTACAATAACTAGCTGGTGTCCGATTTGAGAGATGCGAGATATTCCCAACACAAGTGTCTTCTGACTACTTACTGGGAGTTCTCAGTGCAAGCTATTTGTATGTTAGATTTCTAAATAAAGATTATTATTATTACGTTTCTCTTTCATAATTCACGGGTTCAAAAGAACCCGATCCTTTGGACGGCTTGAGTGGGGACACAGGTCCAACACGTAGAGTCAGTGCCCTTAGAGAATTGTGACAATAAACTATCCGGCAATTGTAAATAAAACAAAAAGTATTAATTTATTCATCAATTTTTCTTTGTCGCCTTCAAAATAGACCCCATTTTATGCAATACACATGTGCCAAAGCTTCTTCGAATCTTCGAAACATGTTTTAGCACTTTCCGGGATCTCCATTAGCTCTCGCGTCGAATTCTCTTTTGTGTCTTCAATTGACTCATAACGGTGTCCTCGGAATGGCAATTTGAGTTTAGGTAACAGGAAAAATTCGGCCAGAACTAGGTCTGGTGAGTACGGTGGAGTATCGAGTTTTTGTTCTTTAATTCGGTCACGACGTGAGCTTGATGCGAAGGTGCATTATCGCCAAGTCTGCCAGCGACCTTTCTCATGTCCAAAATGTCAACCAAAATCAAATGAACTGACTCTCGAGAGATGTTAAGGTCTTGAGCTAACTGTTTAACACTGGTGTGACGGCTTTCGAGCACAGTTTTCTTCACAATTTCAATGTTATCATCGGTTGAAGAGGTTGAAGGTCGTCCGGAACGAGGCAAATCTTCAAGGCCGTTTTTGAACGCTTTGTACCAATTTATAAACTTTTTTTGTTTTTGATAAAATTGATTCACCGTAAGCCTCTCCCAACATTTTCAACGTTTCCGTACACGAAATTTTGTTTTTAATACAAAATTTAATGCAAACTCTTTGTTCAATTATTGGATTCATTGTAAAAATCGCCGCACACTACTAGGTGTGCTTAGTAAACTGAGTGCTGTCAACAAACTAGCTGTAACTAGCTGATCGCACTAAAAATTGGTATCAGAGGTCAGTACAGTGCTACCAATTTACATAAAATCTATATTTGTAAAATAGTTAACACGCGACTTTTAAATTGAAATTTCCGGATACCTTATTGTCACAATGTATACAAGTGTTTTACTGTGACATATCAGCCGGGATTGATCTCTGGGTAACCACAGGTATTTGAAAAAACTGCCCAGAGATGGTCACCGGTTAATACGTAGGCACTATAGAAAATGTGGAAATCTAAGCTAGGACTATGGAATGGAATTTGGATAGGCTGGCTACTGGACTATTGAGTGAGACTAACGGACGTCCGCCTTTACAATAGTCTCAAATTGAATGATTGGCGGACATAAAGCGGCGTAGTGTTTCGGGCGCAACATCAGCGTGGTTGGCTAAGGGTGTAGAGAGGTGTGCACCGGTTTCACTATCACGAGGAGCTCGTGAGCGGGTTTCCCCGCTATTACGCAGATTGAGTACATAGCTCTCGCGAGCATATAGCTCTTGCGCTCCACTCTGCCGGCCAGTAAAGGGAAACCAGAGGCGGCGGATAGATTACAATTCCCCTCCAGAGGACTCAGGTCCGTGGGGTCGCCACTCCACAACATCTCACGACATGCTGCCCTGCGGTTTTATTATTATTATCACTATTTTTACTATGACACTGTATATTTTGTCGGACAAACAGAATATTATAATATATAAATTGTGAAGTACGACCACGTTTAAACTCAGCAAACCACCGACAAATCGTTGCTTTTGATGTACAAGAGTCCGGGTAACATTTTTCAATCATTTGTTGCTCACTTGCATGGTGCTTTTACCCATTAAAAAACAATATTTATCAGAACACGAAACTCGGTTTTTTCCATTTTTTAAACTAACTACAAAACGACTTTAACCTCGATAACTCAGCTGTTTCTGGTCCGATCAATTTAAAATTTTGACAACAAACAATGGGCTAGTCTCAGGACTTATTGATCTTTGTATTATAGTACACTAGTCGGACAGTTTCAACGTCCGTCATTTGTCTTACTTTTTTAATTGCGAACACGGCAGAGCTGAGTTTATCCGCAAGTGCTTCCAGATGTGTGTTACATTGAAGTTTGGAATTTACAGTTATACCTAAGAAAATAGCTGATTCCACACACACACACATTGAGAGTTTCTCCTTTAATTATTAGACAAAAATTATGTTTTTTAACATTTGGTAAAGCAAATCAATGCATTTAGTTTTTCTAGCATAAGATTATTAGCATCAAACCAACGAAGAATATCCGAGAGTGCACTATTCACTTCGTCATATTATTTATTCTATTTCTGTCAACCTTAAATATTAAAGAGGTATCATCCGCGAAAAGTACAATATCATATAAGTTCTTCATATAAAAAGCAGATCGTTAATATAAAGAAGAAATAAGAGGGGACCAAGAATAGATCCTTGTAGAACGCCCATCTTTAAAGGAGATCCAGATTATTCTACATCATTTATACAAATCTTCTGGATTCTTTGGTTTATATATGAGGCAATAAGAGCAGTATCCTATATACCATAATGATATAGTTTTAATAATAGAGTTTTATGGTCTACACAATCAAAAGCCTTGGATAAATCACAAAACACACCAATTGCATTTTATGACTTCTCGCACGCGTCATAAATATGCTTTAGAAGTGCGACACCCGCATCTGTAGACTTGCCTTTGGTGAAACCATATTCCCATAACCATATTGGATGTGTAGAGATGCTAAGCGTCGTTACTTTTACAATACAAAATAGTATTGTGAATAGAGTCTCTGTCAAACACAAGTTTGGAGATTCTTGGAGTGGTTTAGGAAAACTACTGACGCTCGTTAAATCTCAGTGGATCTTCATAGTCTTAACTCTTTACTACTCCACCATTTAGAATAAGCCCCCTATTAAAATCAGAAACTGAAATTTTTGTCTCATATTGACACATCAGACTCATTTTCTTTCAACGCTTTTATTTCAATACACTCCATTTTTGTCATAGCCTTTAGTAGTGACAATCTCAGCCTTGATATCATTCTTCCTGTATTAGAAAGCAGTGCACCAGTGGTCACCCACATCATTAACTTTTCAATGACTCGTAATGTCTTTTCTTCACAGTGGAAAAGTGCTTATGTCATCCCACTTCGTAAAGCTACCAATGCTTCTTATGTCACAGATTACCGTCCCATATCTATCCTCCCTGTCCTAATATATCTAAGGTTCTTGAATCCTTAGTTAATTAAGTGTTAGTGTTAGCCCACTAAGTATTAGTGTGGGTGTTAACCCACCTTTATTCCTTTCTCTCATCCAACAATCTACTTTGTCCTTTCCAATCCGGTTTCCGTCCTTTCCACAGCACTGCTGAATTACTGAGGATATTCGGTGTGTTATGGACAATACCTTACTCACTGTTATGATACCTTACTTACTGTTATGATTCTGTTGGATTTCAGCAGTGCTTTCAACTCTGTTGACCTCGATATACTTCCCTTCGGGCAGTCAATGTTTATATCGAACCTACCAATTGGTTTCGATCTTACTTCGCCGGCAATTTATAAAAGCAAATGATGTCACATCAACATGGCTTGAACTTACTGCTGTCGTTCCCCCTGGCGTACTTTCCCCACTTCTTCTTTCTGTGTTTATTAACAATATCTCAAAAGTCATTACTTCTCCCTTCCTTCTTCATGCTGATCATTTGAAACTTTACCGGCACAATTATTTCTATGCATGCTATGTTTTATGTTTATAAATTATTAATATTATCTATTTTTTTGTTTCGTTATTTTTAATTGCATCAATAGTCTCTGCACCGCAACTTACTTCTCATTCACCAATACAATAATATAAAATAACCAAACGTCGATTGTGTGTACAGCGTGTCCGTACCGAGTTTACACCAAGTGATTTACCGGTATTGCGTTAACGGTATGCTCTGTATTAGAAAATACAGCTATTATTATATAAACAAAAATGGACGTTGAGGCGCAGCGACGTTACGTTTTCTCGCTCTAGTAACAAGACAAACCGCGACGTTGAGTTTCGCTACTTAACTGGCAATGACGACAGTGCTACTTCTGTATCTGTATCGGTAGTCGGGTGTGAGTGACGCATGAGTGTATATACTAGTTTGCGTGCATGCCCGCCTGAATGGGATGCTTGTAGTTATGCTGGTGTCATTTGTAGTGTACCGCACCGGCCATTGTTATACAAAATGCTGTATTCTTCTGTCTTCCGTTTCCTCATAAATAAGTGGTATCAGCCCATACTTTGATGTTTTCTTACCCTTAGAGTATACTATGAGGGTAAGAAAACATGCGTGGGGTATTCATTTATTTTGGCGTACAAAAAGCATGAATGTGACTCATATTGAATGCTAGCTAATAAAATTGTAGTTTATATCTTTCCGTCTTTTATTTTCTAACAGTGTGTCATAGGGTAGAGATTTATATAATACTAGCGACCTGCCAGCGGCTTCGCCCGCTTGAACTATATGATTATTCATTAAGCAAACAGAATTGAATGACAGTCATAAGAGTTGATGTCAATGAGTAATTTAATTTACTCGTTCAGAAACAGCCTTAAATGTTAAATTATTGATTTGGGTAAGGATTTATAATATTCTTTGTAAAATAACTGTATTGATTGCATATTACAAAAACCACCCAAATAGAATCGACTAATCCAATATTGAAATCGAATCCAAAATAATTAATTGAGAACCTCCTCTTTGTTTTGGATGTCAGCTTAAAATACCGATTAATCACAAACAAATACAGAATATATTATGAGTATAAATATAGATATGGATTGCTTTATATTTGCAGGCAAACTAATACTATTCATCCAAATGTCGATAACTTTTTTTTAGTGAACCTATTTTGATAACACTTGAGATGTTAAGTTGAGTTTGAAGTAAATCGGTTCAGTACTTTCGAAGATTTGCGTGACCATCCATATAGACAGACAAGAAATTTAAAAAAAATATTTTTGCTTTCTATTATTCTTTTAAGTGTCCCTCTGCCACTACATGTTCGATTAGTACTGAATCATACAAGTCCTTGTGGACTATATAAATATAATAATATTAATTATTCCACTCTTTGAAATAAAAACTCAAGTTGGGTTTCTGCAACAAATACAGAAAACAACATTAAAAGCTTTGACTCCAGGTGATTTGTTAGTTTAATTATTATTTTATAACAATTTAATATTTAACATTACAACTGACATTGCAGACATTAGGAACACAACATATTCAAATATAAGAAAAAAGACGCTTCGAGTAAATGAGGATCGTTATTTTTCTTATATAAATATATCTATCAACATATTTTGCGAGATAAGCATTGAAAACGAAAATATGATTGTCTTGCAAATAATTTGAACATTTAGAAAATGTTCGAAGTACTAGCTGAACAGAACGTCGCACTTTATCTGCCGATACTTTAGTTACCAAGTATCGAAAATAGCTTAACTAGAGGGTTACTAGGGGTTTGAACCCTCTAGTATCACATCACTTTGACTCAGGTGCAGGTTTCCGGCCTGCAAAGCTACGATGGATCCACCGCCATCGATGAAATTGTTCTACTTGTAAACATGTGCTCGGGTCAATACAAACAATACTGCCCACGTAGTATAACAACTCACGAATATTACAGGAGTCGTGGCACAGGGGCACAAAGTGTGACTGAAAACGCGATTGGCTGTGAGTTCGATCCCCACTCGAGCAAGTGAAATATTTATTTAAATTTAAATTTTCATTACATCGTGTCGTTAGTGTCGAGGCAAAGCGTGGCGTTAAATTGCGCCACTCAACACACAATGCCTCTAGAATTCGGGGGAAAGTGGGTAACGGAGTGTCTTAACACTAGGTTCCCTCTGCATACCCTGCTGTGCGCGGGATACAGCGTGTAGCTGCCATTTTTATTATTTAAATTGGGAAATAGTGTATCCGTTTCCTACTTTACACCTAATTTTCGGGACTCTACTACGCTTTGTTGTCTTACCAGAGGGAACAAATGGTAATAATTATTGCGTCACGCTTACAATCAGACCCACACGACGGCCTCAGTCAGGCCCAAAATAACACATCTATTTTGCCGTGTTGAAGGTCAAGTCGCACATTTTATTATGAAATACATACACCTAAAATATATCATTAATTTAAATAAATGAATGACGTGTGATTCATGTTATCTCTGACCACTGGCCCAGTGACCACTGAGCCGTACGTCCTCATCGAGCTACGTCGCAATTCTTATACACGCGCTTACAACTTACTTATGTTGTTCAAATTAAGTTATATATAACACGCGTATAAAAAATTCAAGGTAGAGTGATGACAAAGTATGGCTTACTAGTCACAGTCAGCGCTTGGACGACAAACAAGAAATCCGGGTCCGAGTTCCACTACGTTTATTTTTTTATAATTTATATTTTCTTAAAAAATATTTTCATCTCTTATGTTTGGAATGACAGTTTAAAAGCGATATATACAGTAAAACAGCTTCAATTCGGTCATTCTTCATCTTCATCTTTCATATCACTCGGAACATGAAAATTAAAAAATTTTTCGTAGAATATGTCACAAAAGTGGCATGCAGGTGCATGCGGCGTCGATCGCGCGAACCAAATTTATAATAGCCATTGCGGAAACAGAATGCATTTTGCCAAATTTGCAAGAAATTGTACGTAAAGTATGTATATAACGAAACCCCCTTCGGTTCATACTTGTCGTAGAACAATGCCTGATTTGAAAGTGGGCAACGGGTTAGCGTTACACTAGGTTCTCTCTGCCTACCCTGCTGTGTCCATCACAGTCATGATGTCCGTAATTATTAGTAACGTTTTAGTTTAATTTAAACAATTCAGTTTATTTCTTTAAGTTTATTCAAATTACGAATTTTATAATAACAAGGTACTGTCACGGCCGACTGAGGGGGACCAACTTTTAATACGGTAAGTTATTCCATTATCTAATCTCCGATGCACCGCCGTGGTTGGATGACTTTTAGAATACTCTACAGCTAATGTATTTTTGCTTTGATCAATTTCCATAAAATGTAAGTTTTTAAGTTCCGACACAATAAAAACTATCAGAAGTTCGGTCGACATTAACTATTCCGAGAATCGATGAAAAAGAGCAAGTCGAGGTGAGCTCTAATTAGTTCGCACAAGTTTCTGCCGAAAGCGAGCGTTCTATCTATCCATCTATCTATCCGTTAAAAGGACTTATAAACACCAGGAATTATAAGCAATTTTTATTTACGATAAAAAGATCTATCTGTCTGAGCTTACCTTTTATTAATGTCTCTCTGTTCATCGAGATCTTAATAAAATGTAAGCTCAGAAGAGATCTTTTAAAGGCATTTTTCAACTTCTTCCATAAGAAACTGCCATGTATTTTGCATTCAAGTGCATGTGTTTTTTCGCAAATATACTGAATTTACAGACATATTTATTATAATAGCCAGTCGTTGCGTCGACGCGTCACGCGTCGGATGTCTGTGCATATTAAAATGTAAAATAGAAGTAAAATGTCTCAAAAAGTGGTGGAAAACCTTACACGCGACCTACAAAAGACAGTGTTGGGTTAATGTGAAAAACCTGGAAAGCAGGTTGCAGCCTGGAAAGTAAGATTGATAATCAAAATGTAAAAATACATAGATCGTCAAATGGTTATTAACATATAACTCAGCTAAAGTGTTATCTAAAATCATCGACTACCGACGAATAATCAAAGAAAAAGTTAGAAAAAAAAGCGCTGCAACGGCCCGTTCGACAAGCTCGTTTAAAAAGTGCGTCAGGTGATCCGGACGCTTTAAAGCGCTGCTGAAAGCTAACGGAGGTAAATCAATTGAGATTTGAATCAATTAAGAAACCATACCTGAAAATTCAGTTTGATGAGAAGAAAAAATATTTTTAAAAATATTAATATCGTGCTAAGAACAGAGAACTCTTTATTTTACAATAGAATATTAGTACGTTGACGATATACAGTCTGAAAAAAACCAGAACTCTTAACAATCTTCCAGCAGAGAGCATAGTCGAATGTTTCTAATATTGAAAAACGTCTATTTAAACTCTTCATATGTAATAGTAATAGATATTTTTTTCCATCACGTAACGAATCGGAAACTCTATAATTTCTAACAGAATATAAATAGTTCTATAATAAAACGCTTATTTTAATACTAGAACTCCTATGAAAATGCCAGCAGAGCATACTTGAAATTTCGATTTGTTGAAAAGTATCAAAATATTTTGTTATAATGAACAAATATTTTTTAAAAATATTATTACCATACTCAGAAGCGGAAACTCTTCGTTTTACAATAGAACATTAGCATATCTACGATATTTATTTATTTATTTATTATGGTAATAATATTTTTAAAAAATATTTGTTCATTATAACAAAATATTTTGATACTTTTCAACAAATCGAAATTTCAAGTATGCTCTGCTGGCATTTTCATAGGAGTTCTAGTATTAAAATAAGCGTTTTATTATAGAACTGTTCATATCCTGTTGGAAATCAAAGAGTTCCCGAGTCTGAACACAATATAAAAAATAAATCTAGTACTCTTTTCTTTTGTAGAGTTAAAATCGTCATTTTTCTTAATATAATAAGGTAATAATTAATTTAAATATTGAGAATAAATTCATGATTGGTCAATTAATTTCAAAAGATGTTTTAACAAGTGAAACTAGAAATAATATTTAAAGCTAATAATCGTAAAATATTGTAAATATCTAATGAATACTTTTGTAATTGTCACGCCATTCTAGGCGCGTCATCGCTTGTCATTATGAGTCATTGTGAGTCAACCAAAGTGCTAATATAAAGGGCCGCACGGACATTGTATGGGACACATCTCATATGCAAAAAAAGCTAAATTCATTATGAACAGATTATATCATCTTATAAACAGGCGTAGTAAAATGTCGCTTAAAAGTAAGCTGACATTATACAAAACTTGTATCCGACCAGTCATGTCATACGCTTGCGTCGCGTTCGCGCACACCAAGCTAGATCCCCTGCAAATAGTGCAGAACAAATTTTTGCGCCTTGCATCATGTTGTCCCTGGTACATGCGCAACGTCGACCTCTACATAGAGATTTTGAACTCGAATCGATCCACGAGCACTGCAAAAGGTTATTTAAGCGCTACTTCGAGCGCGCAGACTCGCACGCGAACCCTCTCGTTGTAAATGCGTGTAAATACACCCCCTACGCGCACCCTAAACGTAGACGCCCGCGTAGCGTCCTATTAGATCCGGATGACGCAATTACCGTCGCGAACGCCCCCTATGTAGGTAGGACACACTACACATATAAGACACTCACACCGCCGTCGTCGGAAACGACAGCGAAGTCCAGCTTACTCGACGGCCCGGCCGCGTCTCGGCGCGGCGGGCGCAACGGTTAGGGACCGTTAGCTCCCTTAGAATAGTCTCAATATTACCAGCGGCGGCTTCATGTCGCTTAGCTGGTTTGTTTAGAGTAGAGAAATTCCACCCCATCCGATCGGAGGCTGTAGGCCGAGGTTCGAGCCCCGCGAGGGGGCACCCCTGTAGCTTTTGGTTTTTATTTTCACAGGCAGCCATCCAGTGCCTGATTATTCCTCAGGGAAAGAGTACCCTCTTCTCTACCCAACCGGTGTCGCTTTAAAAGCCAATAAGGCTAACAGCATTAATGTCACATTCGAAAAAAAAAACATTGTATGGGCAGTCTTAGCTCTGCCACGGCTCGGAGCACTGCTCGTGTTCCACCGCTGGTTAACCTCGACTATTCGGATAATTGATTATGTAGTTAATCAATTATTATTGAAGTTACAAATGTGGTTAAGACCTATTCGTAATTACATTAGACTGTGAATGGCGAGTGTTGATATATCGGAACGGGTACCCTGAAGCCTACACCTGGGGTCACAAGTCCCAGGCACTGTTTCAGGCTTTACATCATCTACAGAGTAAGATTACATTATTTATTCTTAACTAATTTATGTTTAATACTTACTACACAATTTCCTCCGACATGCGTTGTCTGCGTATAATTTAATTAAGTTTTAAAATTACTTTGTCTTTCGAACTATTTACGATACGAACGTTCTTTTTTCTGTTTAACATCTTTTTTCTTCGTGAAATTAACAGAACTATTGTTTAAAATGATCAGGAACTATTTTTCTCATCCATATATGTGCAGAACTCGCCCCAATTTCAATTTGAAAAAAAAATGATCTGCCACGGGAAGTTAGCAGATCATACTTTTATATAACTTTTTCAGGGGTAAAAACGCCAGAACTATTTGTAAAACTTATCAGGAACTACAGAACTCAGGTGCATGCGAAGAGAACTCCATTTTTTATGCTCTGCTGGACAATGCTCTGCTAAGTTCACAGACATACCAACTTTGTCGCGTTGAAAAACATTATAATCATTTGGATTTTTTTAAATGGTAAACGAGCGTAGGGGTCACCTGATGGTAGGTGATCACCGCCCACGACCCCGCGTAACACCAGAGGAGCTTCCAGTGCGTTGGCAGCTTATGAGTTGGTTGGGCGCCGTAGTACGGCATTACCTAATGCGAAACGCAGTAGCATGAAGCCACTACATCACGTCGGTTTTAAATGCCGGGGGTAGTAATGATCCGCTCGAGTCTGCCCAAGCGTGTTGCCATTGCTGGCGACGTGACTCCAAAATACGTGCAATCGCTTCTAAATCTACCTTGCTATATATATATTGCTATATAGCTCAACAGTTCCATATTAGCTGACGCACGCCTAGTAGACCCACAGATCCGTTCTTAGGGGTAGGCCGGATCTTAATAGTGGTCGCAGTAGGAAAATTGCGGTCCTCGCTGAATTGACGGTTTTTTTGTCTTGCCCTGCCATTGAAAGTCTTCTGTCAATCAAGACCTCCAGGTAAGTTGCTCTGCTGCTCCAGGGGACCTGCTGACCCTTCAAGCTTCGCCGAGGATGTAATCGTCTGTGTCTTGATGACGTAGTAGGGGTTCAGAGACTTTGAGAGCAGGGCCTTATCGTCAGCGTAGAGCGCCAACATCATTTTTTAAATCAAATATCTTTTTCTCATTATTCTCACTGACAGAATACAAATTTATGATTTCTTTATAGACAAATACTTTAATATTTAATGTATAAATTAATTCAAATATAAGAGTTAGGGGTGGTACAAGAAAGCGCACTCAACGTGAGGCACGTTCTGGGTGATATTACCGCTCATGCCATTGCAATATCGACAGCGTATGATGCGATACTGAGAAAATGTAAAATGTTATGTTGTATTATTAGAGAAGCAGAGTCCCCTTTTGGTCAAATCTTCGGTACTTTCTCGGTCCATTTTCGGAACATTTTTTATTTTTATGCCTGTTCTGCGGGGCTGTCTCTGTATGTCCTCAAATTTATTCTCCAGAATTACTAAATTATTAAATGGAAAACATTTTCCAGAGCGGGTATAAGTTCGATATCCGCTCTGGGAAATATCTATATTTAAATCCTTATCATTTCCACTGTTGATCTGATCCTTGAAGTGGATGGAAAGTTCAGGTATATATTTTTATCTTCTTGCTGTATTGCGCATATAACATAATAGGATAGGCAAAAATAACTTAATTCCATTCTCTACTTTCTATCCAATTTTCGAGCTCTGAACCATGAAACCACCGCCGCCATGAATCTTACCATCACCCGAGAAAATAAAACAATTCATTGCCCCTTATGGGAACCGGAACCGCAACTATTCGGTTTATTGTAAAAAGCTGTATATCGCGGAATGATTATACAAAATCTTATCACAATATATATTTAACATTTTTAAAGATTGTCCTGTTCGGTCCTGGTCCTGGTCCGCTTACAGGAGGCGCGGGTTTGAATCCCACTACGTTCAAATTTTTAAACGCTTTCTAAATAAGTATATCACAATATAGTTACGAGTGAACATTACACTTCCAACTAAAATGGAAACAAATCAGCGACACAACACTGAAAATATAAATGACCTTAATGTCTTTAATATTACATTTATGATCCCCGGCTCTCCAGCGTTTACCAATTTAAATACTGTGACTCCGCCAGAGCCTTCATTCACCCCTTTCTGATGAATTTATCTAAATAATTAACAATGGTTTCTGTTAGTTGCACCGCCATTTTGTACTTTGCATCTCTTATGTAGAGTTCACAATGTCTATTGCATCTTAAGGTCGCTCTACTAGAAAGTGTTTATATTTTGTAAATAACAAATATGGTGATTGTTACAATTTGCTAAATAGTTAATACTTACAAAATGTCCAGTAGGAGGGCGGGGCTATAAGTTACGATTTTTATTAACCTCAAATCTTGTTACGACTTCTTGCTTTCAGTATTTATACAATATGATCATTTTTGACTACATATCAAGACTTTCAAAAGAATTTCCGCTTTACAAAAGTGGAGATAAATCTGATCCTGGAAATAACAGACCGATCTCTGTTTTGCCGTCTGTAAGTAAAATATTTGAAAAAAAAATGAACCAGCTCACAAATTTTATAAATATTAATAATTGTTTCCATAGTAAGCAATATGGTTACACCAAATGCAAGTCCACTACGAATGAATGAATTATTGAAACTATATAATTATAGTTTACAGGATACTGTATACAGGAGAGGAATTAGATTTGAATCTAAACCAAAGAATCCAGAAGGTTAGTAGGGCGTTCTACAAGGATCTATCCTTGGTCCCCTTCGATTTCTTCTTTATATTAACAATTTGCCTTTTATGTGAAGAACCTACGTAATATTGTACTGTTCGCGGATGATACCTCTTTAATATTTAAGGTTGACAGGAACAAAATAAACTATGACTAAGTGAATAGTTAATTATCGCACATTCATCATTGGTTTGATGTTAATAATCTAATGTTAAATGGTATTCAAACTAAATGCATTGAATTTCGAAATGCAAATGGTGTCAAGACGAAGCGTGGCGTTGAGGTCTGCCACTCCTCCATGCCTCCAGAAATTTGGCAGAAAGTGGGGAACGGAATGTCTTAATACTGGGTTCCCTCTGTCTGCCCTGCTGTGTGCGGGCTACAGCGTGAAGCTGATGTGATGTGCAATTATAAAAAACATAATGTTAGTGTATTAATTAAAGGAAAAACTCAGTGTGTTGGGATCGGCCATTTTCTTAAGTATAAATATAGATTCCGAAGTCTAATGGAACACTCATCTGGAAGCACTTGGAACACGAACGAACGAACGGACAGACGGACAGACGGACACATTCTCCTTCATGACCAATACGGCATAAGAAGATGTGCACTCTTCTGACCTTTCAGTTCAGAGGGTTGATGTGAATGGCAAGAAATCTCCTGTTTCAAGGGGATTAGCAGGGGTCCCACAAGGGTCCATTCTTGGTCCTTCTCTCTTTTTAATATATATCAATGATTTACCGTATCTAGTTGAAAACCATGAGATAGTATTGTTTGCAGATGACACTTCATTGATTTTCAAAATGAAAAGATGACATAGCGTCTACGACAATGTAAACAATGCTCTCTCGAAAGTAGTACAAATTTACTACTTCACTACTAAAGTATTACAATAGTAAGTTATTAACGCTTTTTTAAGACCTAAATGTATGATTTTTAGAACACCTAACACGAAAATTATTAAGGCCTATGTACTCCTGAATGGCGAACCCGTAGATGCTGTTGATTCTACGGTATTTCTCGGTATCACCATAAACTCCACGTTACAGTATCGAGTACCCCATATCGATGGATTGTCGAATAGACTTAGCTCAGCAGCTTTCACGTTCAAAAAAATTAGATCACAAACTGACGAGGAAGCGGCTCGACTGGTTTACTTCAGTGTTTCATAATATTATGTCCTATGGAATTTTACTTTGGGTAATGCAGCCGATATTCAACCAATATTTGTCCTGAAGAGCGAGCTATTCGTGCAATCTATAACTTAGGCCCTAAAGATTCCTTAAGGCATAAGTTGAAACAAATGAATACATTGACAGTTGCATCTCAATATATTTTTGAAACCTTGTTATGTGTTCATAATTTTAATATCAGAAAAAACCTTAACCTTAGTACCACTGTAACTCGATTACATCGAATCTGTAATTCTTCTATGGGACAATGTATACTCTTTTACGATAGAATCCCAGAAAAAGTCAGAAAAATGTCTATATCACCATTTTAAAAAATTGTGAAAAGACGTTTGTGTGTTAAAGGCATTACCAAATTAACGATTAATTGATTATTAACTTGATTAACAGAAATCACTGATAGTCATATGTATGTCATATGATGTCATGTTGTTGATTTAGGCAAGGATTTATGATATTCTTTGTAAAATAACTGTAATGATTGCATATTAAAAAAAATACCCAAATCGAATAAGCCAAAATAATTAATCGATTAAATGATACGAATATCAAATCGAAAATATTTAATTGAGAACCTCCTCCTCGTTTTGAGAGTCGGTTAAAGATACAGATTTATTATAAGTATACGTATAGATAACTTTATATTTGCAGGCAATAATACGATAATATGAAGCATATTATTTAGCATCACTATTATTGAGCTCATCTCATGATGGAGCTAGGACCTATCAGTGACACTATTCGGAGGTCACTAGCAGACCACTCGGGCTTATACTCATAGTTGATAGCTGCGAACACATTCTATAGCGTTTGTAACTCCTTAGTGCACGATAAAACCCTTAGTATTTTTAGTTTATTAAAGCCATAGTGTAATAATGGAAGGTATTACCTAATGTCCAAACGAGCGGACGGATCCACAGGCCCTCAGCCTACATTTTACTATAATAGCATTTCTCTTATCCAGGCCAGGATCTGTTGTCTCTTGCTTCAATTCATTTGGATGTGTCATGGTGTGAATTCTGGAAATTGTCAAAATCTCAGAAAGGTAAGTTCTATGGTGCTATTCGAAATTCCCCGTCCTCTTAATGTTCAATGTTTGTTAATGTTTGTGTTTAGTCCTCTATGTACATTTTTGTGTAAATATATTAGATATAACAATATTAAGTTATAAGTCGAACGTTCAATGGTCTATACTATAGACCATTAAACTTTTTTGCTAAAACTATTTAACTAAGGCATACAGGATGCGTCTCTTGATCTCGTTTCTTCGTTTCTAAATCAAAGAATAATGATAATTCTAAAAAGTATTGTCTTTTATAAGACGATCACTATAAATACAAACAACGAAAAGTTGGCATCCAATATTGATCTCATCTCTAATATAACTTTAAATAATAGCTTTGTTATATCGGCTCATTGATCAAGCATCGGGCGGGATGCTGTCTCATGTCACGTCTGCGACCCCGCGGGACGCAATCAGCGAGCGCGCCTCACGCCCCGCGCCACTACAACTAAACGACAAATTAAACTAAACACGTGATCGCGAGGTCCCAACAAATTTTATTAATATTATATTGTGTATTATATTAAAAGTCACTAGGAAGATGTTTTAATGTTTAGTAATACTCGTTGCAGTAGTTATTATTAATGCACTGTAAAAACTAATTTCGGTTCAGTTCTGAGTTTGATTCCATCTCGGTGTCTTGGAAACCAGACCAAGCCGAGTTCCCCCTAGAAAATAAGGAACGTACCTACTTACTATTAAAAATTGGAATTAAATTTCCTCACTCTACCCTGCTCTATGCTCTATGCCGCGTGCTCTCTATTTGTACCAGGTACCTACTCAACATCATGCAGATATTGCGGCCGATAACTAGTATTATTTATAATATCTTTAAAATAATATCTTTTTAAAAATGTTTTAAAATTTTTATTCAAATAATAAACAACAGGCATGCATCAATATAATAAACAACTCTTTGTCTAAAATAACTTTGTCTGTCTATTACGCAATCAAACCCGTAATCCAATTGTAATAAAATACTGAGAGATATTTGAAGGTCTTGGGATGAACATAGATTACAAAATTATCGATATAAATAAAATAAAATAAAAAGCCTTTTATTTCTTGCTAAATTGCAGTTTTAAAATTAAAAAGGAAAAATGGCGAGTATACAAAAATACAATGTATGTGCTACTTAAACATTATATACGAGTATACTATACACATAATTTTTTTAATCTTTGTTGTATTTACTTAATTATTTATATATATACATATACTCATACTTATACACATTCTTATTTCCATTAAGGACATAACAATTTTATCTATTATTATTCTATCCGCCTGCTGTGTGGCTAGTGGCACCGTCTTGTTGAAACCACATATCGTTAATGTCCAGTCCATCCAATTCTGACCACAAATCTTCCAACATAGCACGATAGCGCTCTCCATTGACGGTAACATGACGGTCATTTTCATCCACGAAAAAATACGGCCCAATCACACCTCCAGCATGAAAACCACAACAAACAGTAATGGTTTGCGGATGCAACGGTGTCTCAAGAAGCACATGTGGGTTTGTTGCTGACTAATAACCCATATTTTGCTTATTAACAAAGCCATTGAGCCAAAAGTGAGCTACGGCCGAAAATTGGAGTAAGCGCTCCTAAAGTTGCGACAGACTCAGAATTTCGGTAGTAATTAATAATCACTTTTAAACTTTGCTGGTCCGTAAACTTTGCCATCATGAAAATATTTATTTTAACTAACGTTTTGACATTGACAGTTTATAAAAAAGTTTAAGGGTGCGTTTATATAAAGATACACTGTGGAATTTTATTATATACACGTATACCGAGACCCATAAAAGATTTATTAACTTTTTGGAGGGGAAAACTTGGCGTAACAAGATTATCTTTATTTCTCGTCCCTATCATATGTCTATCACTATTTTTACTATGAAACTGTATATTTTGTCGGACAAACAGAATATTATAATATTGGAATTGTTAAGCAATTGTGATAATGCCCGTATCTTTGAAAACATCTCGCAGAGAATTTCGAGCTCTTAGATTATAAATTATTAATTGTAATAATATATAAGGTGTTAATATGATTATTTTTCGTAATGCTGGCTAAGTCTTCTATTTCCTCTGGAGGGTTTTGGTCATGGTCTTCCACGGGGACCAGCCGGCTTGGGAGATATAATTTTGTTTTGTCTGACAATCTTTACGATTTCAAGCACTTAATACTAGATGGCGCTGTTGTTCATCAAAATTGCGAAATGATTTACAAATATTATTGATTTTATATATTTATATAAATTTCACACTCGAGTGATGTAAATTATTGATTTTGCACTTTGTTTATTTATTTATAGATCACTTGGCTATTTAGTATGAAAAATATCACTGGTAGTTCAGTTTTATTGTCTTTTACACTTCACTGATTTTCCCCTTTTTAACTTATTATTCACTGTTCTTGGGTTTTGCCTATAATGTATTTCGGTAATCACTTGTATATACGTTCTTTGCACTGTTTTTTAGTATTCAATATCACTTATTTGTAGTTTCTTAGAGTACGAAAAATACGGAGCTGACGTTATCGTGGCTCGGTCGCGCCCTCGTCCCTCTATTATCGATATATACTAATAAATTAAAATATTTTTTAATTTGACATGCAATTAATTCCGCCATGTACATAACAACCGTCACCACGGGACCGTTGCTAGGCAACGGTCTGCAAAGTTTGTTGTTTTAAGAAAAAAATAACCCAAAATGAACATGCTTAACGCATACATGGCTTACGCCGACTCAACCTTATGAGATACATAAAAACAATGTTTTACAAAAATATTATCGTTTAAATAAAGTTTAAAAAAGTCCGCAATGGTAATGTAGTTCGTTAATATATTTTTTATATTTTGATATTCAACCATATAAAAATAAATACAAAAGTCACCTTTAGCATTTCCTCTAATTGAAATCATAGTTTACTGTAAAACATTCTAATAAATAATTAAGATGTCACTGAGTCGAAATGACCTAGCCTACAAGCGGCATAGTATGACCGACGCGAAGGGGCTGATGACGTTGACGGTTTTGTAGATTTCCATACATTTTTGAACCATTGTTAATTTT
Organism: Heliconius burneyi; assembly: GCA_018247715.1. NCBI lineage: Eukaryota > Metazoa > Arthropoda > Insecta > Lepidoptera > Nymphalidae > Heliconius > Heliconius burneyi. The sequence continues at coordinate 20,361 of DWGR01000155.1, forward strand.
TTGTAATTATTTGCTGTTTATAATTAATTTAAACTACACTTTGCTTCTCTTCTAATGGAGTTCGAACTCGAACTCTCTTAGTAGACAACCAAAGTGACCAAAGTGTAAAAAATAGTTTAATTTGTTGGTGTGGTGTTATTTGTTGATATTGGATATTCATATTTATAATAATATACTTTGACACATACATACACATATAATTATATAAATAAATTCATACTACTTTGCTTATAAACATAGATTCATAAAATAATCTTTTCTTTTTTTTTATTCTTAGAAGACAGAAACAGGAACGAGAAATAAACGCAGAAAATATTGATATCAGTATTGATTATAAAATTGCCGTGCGTTCCCGGCTTAGAATAGGATCACCCTGGTACTGGTGGTGTCGTAAGAGGCGACTAAAGTACGAGTGGGAGAGTCACGCCGCCAGCAATGGCGACACGCATGGGCAGACTCGACCGGATCATTACCACACCCGGCATTTTAAACCGGCGTGAAGTAGTGGTTTTATGCCACTGCGTTTACCAACCAATCACCTCAAAAGCTCCTCTAGTGTTACGCGGGGTCATGAGCGGCGGAGATTACTTACCATCAGGTGACCCGTACGCTCGTTTGCCATGTCTTTTTCCATAAAAAAAATAAATAAATAAAATTGGCACATATTTATAGCGTTAAATAATAATCTTTCAGCCTCATTTTAAATGTTTGTATAGTCATAGCTTGTTTGACTATTATGGGCAAGGAATTCCACAAACGGACGGATTTGATAGAGAAGGAATTTACATAGAAGAAAGAACAATGACAAGGAATTTCAAGAGTTAAACAAGACTTTGAGCGGAGTGGTAAACCATGTGATTGCACGCTCGGAACGCCATATTCAAAAGAACAGAACAGAACCATGTGATTCACATAAAAACTTAAATCGTTCTTTAAGATATGAATGGGAATGCGGAGAAAAGAGAACATTGTACAAAAGACAAACATGAATATTCCAGTGAAGTCGAATTGGGAGCCACGAGTTTTTTACGAAATTTGGATACGTGGTCGTACTTGTGAAGTCCAAAAATGAACCTTATGCAAATATTTAGAGCCGCTCAAGCTTATTTAATTGCTCCTCTTTTACATCAAGATAACAACAATCAGCATAATCAAGAATTGGTAGTAGGAGTGATTGTGCCCGTATGACAAAAGTGGATGGAAGTAAAAGAAGCGTTATGCAACTATGTCTCCCGACGTTTACAAAATTGTGAGCGATGTATGATGAAGCTGCCATCCAACGCCCGAAGGGCGTTGGGAAACGATGTCAGGGGCGTGAGCCCTATTTACGTTGCTGTCTCCTCTGGCCGTTACTACAGCCAGGTCATTGTGTTGGACCGGGGCCCGGTGAGAAAGTGCGCCTGCCGAGACAGGCGTTGTAAGTAAGGAGTCAAATTGAGGGAGAGGGCAGGATGAGCATTGTGCCACCTAGGCGGTCAGCTCAGCCAGGTGAGACTCGCGGTTCCCCGCGAGAGGCCCAGCTTAAGCGACCAGCGACTAAGGTGGCTGCTCAGGATTCGGACTCACTGTCCGAGGGAGAGGGAGGGAGAGAAATGATGTCTCTTGGCAGGCGTTGTCGGGCGTCCGGCGGTCGTGCGTGGAGGGGCGCTATGTTCCTCAGGTGCAGGTGGTGCGAGACGACGGCACGGCGGAAAGCGTTGGTCGCTAGCCGGCCGACGTGTACCTCCAGGCTCTCCATCCTCAAGTCCCTCTCGATGGTATGATTCCGAACGAAGTACCCGTCAGAGGTAAGAAGCGTAGTTGCGCCTTTTATAAGTTCAGGCGCCCTACCACCTGAGACCACGTGACTTCCGGCACATTGCTGATTGGTCGAAAACAACAACCGGAAGTGAAAATCATTGGCTGATAGAAGGGAAGTATACAGCGCACTCTCACAGATGCTGTGCATCGTCACATCCCAAATAATATATATAATATCTGTAGGTACAACTATCGCCATCTAGTTTTTACTGTACCAACAGAAAATCTATATACATATAAAAAATTGTAGGGTGTGCCAAATAACTAAACATTTTTCTAATACACTTTATGCGAACAAAATCAATAAAGATTTATTAGTTTATCACGTTTGCAAATATATGTACGTGCTGCAATTGCAATCGATATTTCTGTGTGTGTGTGTGTGTGTGTTCAAGGATAAGAGACAAACTAATGATTCATTATTTTTCACTTCATTTATTAAAGAACTCTTTTACAATATGTACAAAATTAAAGTCGACCGCCAACGAAATTACTCTCCAGATCACTTATGCATCATAAATCATAGTATAATATTCATGTTCCAAAATTACACAAATAGTTGCAATAGTTGCGTTTCTACAAAAGCCGAAGTGCATAACCAAAACGACACATTTTAATACAAAAATTTTAAAAAATCACACCAATCAAACATCAGTTACAATTTTTCTTATTGGATATGTTGTATAATGTCGTTTTTATTTGTATCCGTCTATTAACTTCCGCCCAATATTGATAATCAATCTCCTATCTCCAGTTAACGTCAATCTTGGATTGTTCTACATTGCTATCCAATCTGAGATTGAAAAGAGATGAAAATGTAGGTGTTAGATTGGTTATTGGCAAACTAAACTCAAAAAATAGATTGTTATATCAAACTACGGTTGCATACGGTTGGTTTATGGATTAGGATTGATTATTGACATTGGCCGTTAATAATCCTTAAGTAACCACAAAATGATGGAGTACAAAAGAATTTGTCTTTGGGGACGATAGCGGTAGTAAAGATCATTGTGGGTCAACAACTCAAGTGGGGCAAATTCTTTTCGTGCAAAAATACTTATATTACTATATATTAGTAATAATTATCTTATTATTATATAAAATCAATCAGGTTGCTTTAAAATTATACCGACATTATTAATTTGTAAAACTTAAAGGCCGTCGTGGCGCGACGGTTGTGGGTTCGGTTATTTTATATTTCCTTATTTAAAGATTTGGTAAGAAGACGAGGAAAAGTAAAATAGCGAGATTTGAACCATAAAGGTTAGGTTGATTGTTTTTATCATAGTGGCTATAACAAGCCACACTAATCGCACGCCAGTGAGACTACAGTGTCACTACTTTATTTCTTACTTATTATTATCTCATATTATTAGAGACACACTATACGATATAGGTTGTATAGTGCATATATGAAATAAATTGTCAATTATGTACAATAATATTATAGTTTCAAGCAAATACTTTAATGTGCATTCATAATTTATAACAAATTTACTATAAAGTATCTTCACAATTCTTTAAAGAAAAAAATAATGTATATTTAAACTAAATCAATGTGATCGACCGGTCTTAAATACACTAGCTACATATGAGCTACAAAACAACAATTAAGGCATCTTCCGGGGCTTTTATAATCTAGCAACCCTGTTCCCAGTTTGTAATAACTTTGGTTTTTAATGGATTATTTAAAAACAATATAGTTAACAAAAGGCTTACATTTCTTTCTGGTCACTCTTCAATACAACAACCCTTTGCAGCTCACTGTGATCACACACGAGAGGACTTAGCGTGAGCCAACAGGAGGAAATAGATTGAGGTAAATCCAGATTACATTCCATACGAATCAATGAATTAATCAAATAACATTCATTCTTGTAAGGGATACTTCCACTTAAACTATTTTAGAAAAAGCTGTACAGTGAAATACCAATATAGCAATTTTAATTTTATAAAAGTTGATGGCGATTTAAAGATTTTTCCATATAAACTTTGCATCCTTAGAGAGTGAAGAATTCACTCTCTAAGGATGCTCTCTAAAAAACCACGAAACACGTGTTCGATGAAATATTTTTAAGCGTCTGAATTTCAAAATATATGAAAATCACTGCCGATATAAAAAAATACATGCAAACTTTACAAAACCAGATTACAAAATAAACATCTGATCAAATTTTACGTTTCTACATTAGCGGTAAGCAGCAAGCACTATAGATAAACAATATTTTAAATAAAAAATATATATAAATACAGAGAAATTGAATGATTAGTTAAGCAAAGTACAATCATAGATACCATTAAGTATTATGTAACACAATAGCCAAGAATTTACACTTAATTATTTATTTTCGTACATAACAATATCAAATACAGGTACAAAAGTGTGTATTACGTTTTTACACAAGTATGTCAGCACAATACACACTCTCGTCGCGATCCACCGACACGGGCACGCTATGCAGAACTCATCACTCAAAGTAAGTACAAGTAATGATGTAAAAGTGTTCATCAGGACGCACAGCCAGTCGGCTGACATACTTAGTGAAGGACGCAGCGCCGGCGTCGCAATACACGAGGCCCAGCGTGTTGTGCTCCCGCGGAAGCGACACCAGGGCTTCGCTCTGGGCGTCGTCGGGCGCTATGTACAGTGTAGTGCCGCCGGAGCCCCCGCCGGCGTCCATGTCACATATGTATAGTACTGCTTCCAGGCGGGCTTGTTGGTAGAAAGCACGCGGTGGCAGCAGCTGCGATAATAATGCCCTATTAATTATTTTGATATTATATTACATATTTTAAGCAACTAATTGATTTTTATTGTCACAATAGTCGTAAGCATACACCCCTCAGGGTATCCTATTTCTTATGTCGCAAATTATACTATCATGTACAAAATTATAAGGAATAATAGATATAGATTAAAATAGAATAGAAAGCAGCACTAATCGTAGTATCCTCCTACTAGTCCACATCCGTGTCGTACCGTAAAGTCTCCGGCGGACCACCTCTGTATCTCCAGCTGGCGGTAGGTGGTAAGCGCGAGGTCTGTGCACTCACACAGCATGCGCAGCCACGTGGCACTGCTGAGCGCGTGCGCCAGCGCACGCACCGGGTGCGCCTGCTCCCCGCCGCCCGCACCCGCGGACAGCCAGCGCGGCGCCACGCGCATGTAGCGGCGCTGCTGCGCAGGCCCGCGTGCCTCCCACTGCACAGCGGGATCGCGCAGTGCATGCAGCAGTGCGTCGACGCGGGCTGGCGCCAAAAGTTGGCGCAGAGCGGCCTCGGACGCGCGCTCCATGTGCGCCGCCAACGCCGCGCGCGCCCGCGCCGACAGGTACGCGGCCGCCAGCCACGACGACAGCAGCACCGCCTCCTTGTGCGGCGCCAGCGCAGGCGGGAGCTCCACGGGGGCATCCAAGGGCTCCGGGGCGGGACCGTGGAACCACCCGTTGATGGACAGCCGCGGCAACTCCAGAGATACCACCTCCTCCACCTGTCACGTATGCTCAAGTAATAGAAATAAAAAAAGAGCTTCACGCCGTATCCCGCACACAGCAGGGTAGGCAAAGGGAACCTAGTGTTAGGACACTCGTACTTCACTTTCCGTCAAATTCCGAAAGCATTGCGTATTGACTGATGAAACTCAACGCTGCACTTTGCCTCAACACCAGAGCGAAGAAATTAAAATATAAATTAAAATAAATAATTCATTTCCTTGAGTGGGAATTGAACCCACAACCAGTCTATTTTACAGTCACACTTTGTGCCGCTGCGCCACGACGCTATCTTTTTTAATTTGCAAAATAACAATGAGCTGATGTCGATAGCAACCATGTAGGGCTTCCCAGCCTTAGTTACGTTTTAATATTGCACTATAAAATTATTTACATAATCTTCATCACCTATATTACTCTTTTATTTTATTTTCTATACAAACGATTGAGGAGTAGTAAAATTTTTACTACACTTCAACACAAGGACAAATATTACATTGAAATTACTTTCATTTCATTCATCATTAGTTAATTTTAGATTTCCAACTAGATATCCTCGAAAGCCAATTCCGTCTTTTGTGCCCCCCCTCAGAAACTGTTCTGGGCGCGAACTCGCCTTGTTCGAGAATATGTAAGCTGGCAAATGGTCTCCCAAACGATATTGACATTTTTGCAGACTCTGTTATTAAAAATAAATTTAAAATCTTATACACTTTGTAGACAACAAAAAAAGCTTAATGAAATTCAAAGAAATATAAAGAGATTTTTAAGGTTAATAGTGCCCTTTTGTTTATTTGTTCTAATTTTTGATTAATTTTGTTTGAATTTTAAACTTCCTGGTTAAGTTATTTTATATTATCGATTTATTTAATTTTTAATTGATTATATTATAAATTTATTGGATTTTTTAAAATTAATTTATTACTAAGTGTCTTTTAATTCCTAATTACTTATTTTCGTTCTTGTATAAATGGATTCCGTTTCCGGGTGTCAAACCGACAACATTGTATGGAAAGTGCTCCCAGTTTATAATCGGCGACATCCACAGGACACATTTACCAACATCTGTCAGTATCAAACGTCACCCAGTGCTGCCAACACAACAAAAATTACGTTCCAATACACGAGGAGTAAATGTATGTCACAGGATGTGCGCAGTTGTTCCAAATTATGAAAACTGAACTAGACCAACAAACCGCAACAATAACAAGGAGCGTAATAGAAACCATCATGCACAATATAAATGAAAAACTGCAACCATTTTTGAAAGAAAACAAATTGTTAAGAAACGAGGTGCAAAGATTGAAGGAAAAAGTAAATTATTTAGAAGAAAAAAAAAGGAAAAATAATTTGCTACTACACGGTATAAAAGAAACGGAACAAAGCCAACAAAAATTATTCAATGTAATTAAAGAAACACTGGGAAACCTTGACATCGACATAGATATGTACCAAATAAATAACTACTATAGATTAGAGAAAAAACAAAGAGAGGGCAAAGTGAGGCCAATACTTTTATTTTTCACATCATTTCAAAAGAAACTAGCAATACTGAAAAATAAAAAGAAAATGCCGAAACAGACTTATATTACTGAGGATTAGAGATTAAAGAAACGTTGGAAAAAAATCTACAAGAAGAACTTAAATAAATAAAACAAAGTGGCAAAGACGCATCTATTCGAAACAATAAAATAGTTATAAAAGAAACACTAGATGCAGAAAAAAGAAAGAGAGAGGACTCGACATCGCCTAACAACAAAAGCTCATCATTCTGTAGCGGATCGAAAAACATTATAGCAGCCCCTAAACTACAAAGAACAAATGCATTTGAGTATATGAGGTCCTGATCTTCATCTCTCACCGATAAACTGTCTCAACAACGCAACACATAGGAAATATCAGACACCGGTAACGTAATCAAAACAAACCAGACAGGCAATAACAAAGGAAAAAACAATAACAATCCCAATACGGTTGGTCACCGCGGGGTTATCGACCAAAACCCCCAAAATACCACAAAAACGAACACCAAGAAAAGGAGATATCACATCGCAACATTGAATACAAGATCATTAAAGTCAAATGGATGTTTATTAGAACTTGAACAGGTGTTAAATAAGATTAATTGAGATATTCTTGGCATACGAGTATGTGATGTACGGAGATCGGCACAAAATATCGAAGAGCATAAGGAATACATATTATATTATAAAAATGAAACACCAGAAATATACGGTATGGGTTTCTTAGTCAAAAAATATCTAAAAAAGAACATACTAAATTTTAAAGGAGTTTCAGATAGGATAGCTGTCTTAAACATTAAACTTCCTGGTCACAAACAGCCGACATCGATATTCCAAGTATATGCTCCGATTGAAGTAGCGAAAAAGGAGATTAAAAATAAGTGTTACGAAAACCTAAATGTCACAATGCAGTCCATCTACAACACCATTATTGTGATGGGAGAATTTAATAGCCAATTCGGCCAACGAGGAAAGAACGAAGATAAAATAATCGGACCGTATACAATTGGCAAACGTAACGATAATGGACAAAGATTGATAAACTACGCGTTAGAAAATAACTTACATATTATGAATACCTTTTATAAAAGAAAACATAAAAGAAGATGGACGTGGGAATCTCCCAACGGCCAAGTACGAAATGAGATAGACTTCATAACTACAAATAAACCGAAACTTTTCCTGAACGTGGGAGTCCTTAACAAATTTAACTTTTTTACGGATCACAGATTACTCCGAGGTCAATTACATTTTAATGAACCTAAAAATTCTAGGAAACATATAAAATATACTAAGCAAGCAAGTACATTACCAAGTCATGTTCTAGAATCGCTACAAACTAAGTTAAATCCTATAAGTAAACTGACAACAGTTCAAGAGAAGTATAATACCTTAGACGAAGAAATAAAAAGAACTAATAATATTATAGAAAAATATAAACCACTTAAAGACAGAATTGGACCTGAAGCAAGAAGATTAATAAAGCAAAGAGCACTTTTATTTCAAAACAGGAAGAATAATAGACAAAACATAACTAAAATAAGTAAAGACATATACACTGAAATAAAGAAATACAGAAATACACAAAAAACTAAATCAATACAAATCCACATAACAAAATCAGGTGGCATCAAGAATGCGTGGAAAGAAACTTCAAGAATATTCAAACTGGATTCCTTACGTAACACATCACAAAACTAAAAAACATAAATTTAAAAGAAACGCAATATTAAATACAGCAACCGATTTCTATCGAAGCATCTGACGAGCAAAGCACGCCAATTACGAGTAGTGAAACAGTTAGCTGTGTCCAAGAAGAATCTGTTCCTAATATAGTGAAAGATGAAGTTATTAAAGCTATCAAATATCAAGAAAGAGGAAAAACACCCGGCGAAGATAACATCTCTAATGAACTTTTAAAAGGAATATCATATACTATCTTGAATACACTAACAAACCTTTTTAATGAAATTTTGGTAACTGAATATATAACTCTTCAATGGACCACATCTACAATAACTTTACTTCACAAAAAAGGGAGCTCTGACGATATATCAATCTACAGACCCATTTCGCTAATGTAAAATTTATTCCAAATTTTCTCCAAGATAATACTTGATCGGATAACAAAGACCATAGATGAGAATCAGCCGAAAGAACAGGCAGGTTTTCCAAATGGCTTCTCAACCATCGACCACATCCACACCATCAAACAATTAATCCAGAAATTCAAGGAATATGGAATAAACTACTACTTAGCATTTATAGATTACAATAAAGCATTTGATTTGCTGAAACTGGCCGAAAAATTAAGCCAGAAAAATTAAGATATTCATCTTTAGCGTGAATCTAAAAAATCTGTCTTCTCTGATAAAGTATGACTCCTCACCTGGTGGAAAGACTCCGGTCCGACTGCAAAAAATGCAAACATATTGTTAGCCGGTGTGGCCTTCAGGGCCACTTTTACGGGAGCACCCTCCTCGCAAGCAAACAGCTCTAAGGCTCCGCCCATGTGTGTACGCCAACCTGTCTCAATACCACCTGCCTGAAATGTATAATACTTCATATATAGTACATGATATTTATTATTTTTAGTATATTTATATAAGTAAAGATTTAATTTACATGATATTATTATTTAACTTTACCTAAAATAAAAATATTAAAGATATATTAGTATCTTTTTTTAACCGACTTCTGTAAGAAAAGGAGGTTATCAATTCGAGTATTTTTTTTAATGTTTGTTACCTCAGAACTTTTGACTGGGTGGACCGATTTGGATGATTTTTTTTTATTTGAAAGGTAGTGCTTCCCATGTGGTCCCATATTTTTTATTTTTTTTCTGACAATGGTATCTATGAGAAAATCACATAAGTCTTATATTTGCATTCGGTGTGTACGCGACAAATGGGCGAATAACTCAATGTGGCGTTAACCGATTTCAATAATTTTTTTTTATGGTAAAAGCATGGCAAACGAGCGTACGGGTCACCTGATAGTAAGTGATCACCGCCGCCCACGACACCGCGTAACACCAGAGGAGCTACTGGTGCGTTGCCAGCTTTTGGGGTGG
>DWGR01000156.1:0-30223 GCA_018247715.1 Heliconius burneyi
CACTTGAAACTTGGTACAGATGTTCGGGAAGAGTGTACCAACATAACAAAATAAAAAAATCGATAATCGAAAGTACGTTGCCCGCCAAATTTGAAAAGTCATCTTACTTTTTGAACACACCTCGTATATTACACGTTGAAGTATGTGCGCCAATTTAAACATTTTTAGGGTTCCGAAGCCAAATTGTAAAAAACGGCACCCTTATAATTTAGTCTGTTTGTCCGCCCGTACATGCGTATGACACAGTCTTTTTACTCGGGGAAAACTCGGGGGTACTATATGGATGAAATTTAGAAGATAGGTATAATTTATAAACTGCTAACAAATTACGTAGTTTGATTTTGAAATAAAATTATTAAAAGTAATTAAAAAACTGAGTATATAGCTATTGCGTAAAACGGGGAAAAATATTTTGTATACTCACTCAATACGTCATATTACTCGATAAAAATAAATGCTTTGATAATTTAAAATTAATAAAAAGAACAACCTCTATAAAGGTAACCGATCAATCACTCTATCAACCTATAAGTCATTATTTAGTTACACCCTAAATACATACGAAATGAGCCCTCGACTAATACGAGTATGAAAGTGCGTGGGATACAAGTAGTTAAACTTCAAGACTAAATAGGTCAATACTAACGAACAAGTTACGAACAAATATGATTATCTAAGCCATTATTATTGAGGCCGTCGTGGCGCAGCAACACAAGGGTGTGCTCGCAAGCTCGTGCGCTGCAAAATCGACTGGTTGTGGGTTCGATCCCCACTCGAAGAAATAAAACATTTATATACGTTTATATTTCCATTTTCTTCGCTCTGGTGTCGAGGCAAAGCGCAGCGTTGAGTTCTGCCACTCAACACGCAATATCTCCTGAACTCGGCAGAAAGTGGGGAATGGAGTGTCTTAATATTAGGTTCCCTCTGTCTACCCTGATATGTGCAATATACAGCGTGAAGCTAAAATTATATAAATTGAATGATGTTTATTTTCTATGCTTTTTAGAAAATTTGTTCATCGAACTCACTACCAACATACTCGTATGTATACACAGTTAGACCCTTCATATCTCCCACGTTAGCAAATTCTATTTAATATAAATAAATAAAATGAGCAAATACGGATTAGACGCCACACACCCACACGATATCGATATCACATAAAATATTAATATATTTTTATTCCTTAATATACTTGCAATATATCTTGTAACAGAAAGCTCAGGAAGAGAGGAAGATCCTGGCATTTTCAATCACAATAGAATAACTAAAACTGGAGCAATATTCACTGAATGAGGGAAGAGGAGGCTGTCGCAATAACTTCGAGTTACATTTGCTACAAGTATCTAGAGAAGCGGATGATATTTCATATTTTGTTGTAACCTATTATAATATGCACGTGTTTCACGAAAGATTCGATATCAAATAGATAATAAATAGAAATCTATCGTGAATAGTACTGTGGTGTTACTTTGCAAATACTAATCGCAGCCCGCAGCTTTGTTTTGGGTGGATTTTAAACCTAAAATCGTAAATTGAAAAATTGTATATTTGTGTCACTTTCTTAATATAATAAAATATTTTGTTTGCGTTTGCTATAAGATAATACATTTCTCATTAACTTAAGTACTAAGAAAAGACTCTAAATAACGACTCTCAAAAAGTGACAAATCTTTCATCGTCCCACGCTACTAGAGAAAATAAAATATTTAATTAATAGCTTATTTTCTTAACAAGTAATGAAAGAAATTTGGTACAAATATTTTTGTTAGTATGTACTACTATGAGGCACAAATATCTTAATCGTTCTTCACTCGATTGCAAATATGGATTTTCCTTACAAACTAAATAATTGAGAAAAATTACACGACCATTTTTTTCTGTAATAAAATAATTATAGATATGTTTTGACAAATAAATTAAGATGTCAAACTTATATCTATGGTACAATATTATAAAAATATATAATTTACAAAAATAAATATTAAAAACCTATACACAATATATAGAAAACATCGATGATAATTCGTACTAGTTAACTGTATGTAATGTACCATCAGAAAACCACCCGAATAAAAGTACGTAATGTTAGAAAAATCGAACAACTTTTGCCACAGTTTGCTTAACTTTGAGAGGTTTATCAACGTAAGCCACTGACAGATAACTCGATATTGGATTAGAACATGAAAAATACATAAATCACAGGAGTTTGAAGGTGTCTCTCGAAGTGTAAGTAAGGAACGTCCTCGGGTCGGAAATCCGGCGCTCTAATAAAAACAATGTTTATCGAATTGCTAGCTTACCCGAGCGCTGTCTCAGCCAAGTGTCTGGAATCAAAGGATACATATGCCCAAATATACTACTAAATATACAGACTATCTTATTTCCTGGCTGTGCGTGTTTGATGTTCATGCTTTATGTTGAAGGACCTCTAAGCTCTCAAATATTTCACCCTCGCAGCGCTGCTAATATAGGATCTTATTAATTATCAATTTAAAAACTTTCTGGTATAAAAATATTGTATTAATACTTGCTGAACAGTAATGTAACAGTATTTTTATATTTTGAGTTTGATAAGTAACCAAATATTTTATTGTTATAAAATACGTTATATATTTTTCTTAACGTAGGTATAATAAAAGCTATGTGGTGAAATAAACTTTTCAAATAACTAATTTCTAACTATTGACGTAGATTCAAATACCTACAGTTGGTTTAAACTGACTTCAAGATATTCAGCTTGTTAGCCGATTGTCATCTCTATATTATCATATAATAAAAAGAAAAGTGTCATCAACACTATATGTAATATAATTATCATTATTTAAATTACGTTAAATTTATACTGAAGCTGTAGTGGCGCAGTGGGGCAGTAGTCGACTATATGCGCTTATAGGATTTCGATTCCGGGGAGTAGTTTTCAAATATGTCCATTTCACAACTTATCGTGGTAGACAAACCATAACATCGACTATATATAAGCATTATTAAATAGTTAATCAACATGAACATTCGATAATAAACTTACAAACTAACAAAGGAATATTATTAAAGCCCAAATCTCACTCTGGGGATAGTTGAAAATAATGATATACATACGAGTACATGTATATTTTCCAGACCTGAACAGTATGGACTCCATAAAGAGCAGTAATTAAATTCATAACACAACAGTTATATCTAAAGGAGACAAAGGAGGAGAAATAAGAGAAATGAACCACTACATTCTCTCTTATTAAACTTTATATTACTAAGTACTAAGGCTTGTAATTAAACACTTACACGCTTAGATTGCGCTATTATCAGGAACTAAGTAAATCGATTTTTTGTTGTATCCATGTTTTAAGGAAGGCTGGCTATATTTATTTTAATTATTATGTTAATTGTTTTCATAAAACTACAATATCTACATGTGAAATATACAATTTGTAATGCATAAATTTTAGATATCAGGCCATCGTAGCGCAGTAAGTAAGCCACATTTTACGCAATATTCAAAAGTTCGATACAAAGTGGGATAAGGAGTGTCTTAACACTAGCTGTCCTAACCCTCTGCTTCCCTTCTTTATGCAGAGTGAAGCTAAAAACTCTCAAATATTTCATTTAACAACGTGGGCAAAGTCGTAGGTAATAGCTAGCTTGTAAAGTAAATTGCGTAGTAACTAATATTATAATATTAAAACGTTTATGTTATTCGGTCGCCTCGGTACAACAGCGCGGTGACGAGGGTGGGTGTCGACATTATGAGAAGTGACAACATGTGACAGCACCGAAACGATTTAGATTTAGATCATGTTATACTTTATGTACTTTTGTGGTTTATGTTTTAGAAATAATATTAACATAGACTAGATAATAAAAAATGTAGAAATGAAAAAAAAATCATTGAAAACGTAATAAAAAATGGGTATACTACGTTTACCACCAATTGCATTTAATAATATCTGCATTCCTATATTTATGTATACAAACAAAATATATACTCTACAGTAGACGATATGATGTAAAATATGCATTCGACTTCGTTAAGCCTTAGTCGGTAGATATAATGATTGCTAATAAAGATATTGCTGGTAGAGGAATATGTTTCTCAGCTTTACGATTTCAAATATTTATCAAGTTGGGCAGAGAGCAGGTAGTGTTGAGGAATTCCGTTCCACTTCCCGCCCCAATTTAAGATAATTTACCATATTAATAAAAATAAATTACATAATAAACATGTAGTTTTCATATCTTCTAATTAAAACATTACATAAGTTATATTTTTTTTACTTAATATTAATTAGTAGATCATTATACATAAAAACATATAATTTAATAAAGTCTGACTTTACATTAGCTTCGATAGTTAATTAGTACATGGTTAGTAGTAAAATATAGGTATGTGTGTGTGTGCTAGAACGGGTAACGAAACGCGCTTACCGAAGCTGTTCCTGAGTTGTGACCAACTTTATAATTAGCTTTGGGCAGGTATAACGAAATATACAACTTTAGTTTCTAGCCGTGTAACCCAGACTTCTCTTAACTTGATGAAATATCAATCGATTAATACTTTAAGCTACAACGGTATTCTTTTAAATAGTGTTATTTCCTTTCATTTTTATGTGTTAGAAAATATAATCGAGTAACAAATGACTCGCTTATTTTGAGGAGGCTTACGGGATGATCAATTTCAGAAGTCAAATAATGAAACGTCTCTCGAAACAAACCATTACTCAAAAAAAGACGAAGTTCTTTGTCCCCAACAATAGCGCGCCCCGCGGCACCGCACGCAGACGCGAATATAATTTATTATGTTTCTATTCCCCTCTTTACCTTCCGACGGATCCCTTTATTCGCTTACTAAATTATCGAAGTTAATTCACGGTGTTCGCTTAGTTTGTAGTATTTAGTGCAACGCTATTAATTATTTTATTGAAACTTTTTTAATTCACGTTAATGGTATGTTTATTACCTTTATATAATAACTTAACTTTTTATTATAACATGTATTATTATGTATACAATTCAATACTCTTGTGTTACAAAAATGGTAATCTTAATACACATAAATAATTAGAAAATGTACAACAAATTCTATATAAATAGCAAATTCAATATAGGAGACCTATATTCAGAACATTTTCCAACTCCAACGCAGTAAAAGAATTCAATTGGTTTAATCCTACCTCAAATAATATATTCACATAATATTTAAGAAGCTACTTTTATGAAAGATCTCGTCTGTAATATCAAATACATTACAAACGAGATCATTTTAATAAAAAGGAAATTTATAAAATATTTAAATTCATCGTTAAAAGTATAGTGCTAATTAAAATTAGTATTTTCTAGCAAACTACAATAAATTTGTTAGTTTGTGTCATGTATAATTAAATAGAAGACTAGGCACATTTTCATGTACCTTTTTGCGACATAATTCGCACCAACTCTTCAATTAAATATCCGTAAGAGATAAGTATCACAAAAAGTGCGGCGAGAAAAGTTTGAATAAAAAAATATGTTCATTACAAAGTCGTATAATTTATAAAAACTCACCGTCGAGGAGAAACAGCAGACGGAAGATGAGGTGACAAATCCTTTTCATCTTAATCATTTAATTTACTCCGTCTAATTAAGTTTGAAAGAAATTTATTATTTCAGTAACACTTGGCAATAATATACACAAATAACACAAACACGATTTTTATTATAATTTTGATAATATTTTTTTGTACAAATAAAACTATGTAAATATCACGTAGTCGTCGTCGTGGTCACTCGTAGCGCGTTGGAGCACGTATCGCGACCGTCCCCGGCGCGGCCGCGCGTAGCACTGGCCGCGGCGCGGTATCGGTGCTACGCCGTTACGTCTACGACGCTTGTTAGAGTTCACGCATTCTCTATTATTGAGTATAACGGTCTCATGTTCACTGTATTCGTACGCTCCTCTAGCACTCTTCATGCTAAGTTAATATCACTTTGTTCTATAAATATACAATTGTTGACTTTGTTATTTTGGTTTCCTTTTTAACTTTGTTGTTATTAGGGTTCCATGCCTCAAAGGGAAATACCATTATAGGATCACTTTGTTATGTGTTTATCCGTCCGTCAAGACCATTCTATATATCTTGAGATCGGGTGGAGATATGAAGTTGAAATTAATATACAATATTCAAGTTTACGTCCATATGAACATAGAAATATCATTATGTTAATCTGAACAAGCATTTGCAATTGGATTTTTGCTAAAAGTTTGATCAGGTAGTTACAACTGCGTTTTTGTTAGTATATCTGCCGCTTTATTAGTGACAATACTAAGAAAATTAAATTTATAAGCTTCATACTACATAGCCAAACAGAAAGTAGCCCCAAACACTACTACTACTGCTCTATTCTTTCGACTAATCGAATGTCATTAACCTCTTCTTATACATGCCCTCGTAAAAAAAATAAACTTTATCCTGAACTTTACCGAATTTTATCAAACAAACTCCAAATTCATAAAAAAATCCAAAGCTATAAATAATAATTCCCTTGAAGTGACTTACAAAGTTCAATAAGGAGACGAAAGTTTTGACAAGTTAAACTTTAAAAGTGTCAAGATTATAAAGAAGCTGGAACTAAATACACGAACAAACCTATTGACTTTCTACTTCCATAAGAAAGAGATGATTAGCGTCATTTTATTATGGACTCTGAGTGCTTTGTCTTGTCGGCTCCTCACGTGTTACTTGCATTACGCTAGACTAAAATACCGTTAACTATCGATGTCTTATTAATAATATCTTATTTCTATAGACATGCCTTTCTTTTAATGTAATGAATGTTTGTTTTAATTTCGTCACGCCCGCATATGGCAAAGTAGGCCGAAGGCATTTTCCGCTTTCTAATCAATTTTCGAGTAATTGTGTGTTGTGTGGCGGAACATAACGCCGGACTTTGTATTTTTATTACAAGAAGTAGCTGGTTTTTTAATCAAATCGAAATTTATTTAAATTTAAAAAAATACTCAAAATTTATTTTAACCTTTGGTGGAGAATAGAATGACTTCATCATACACTATATTTATTTGTCTTCCCTTAAAACTTGCGGTAAATTACCTAAATATTATTATAAAAGAAATTAGAAACATATAGATATTATATTATAGTTCATAGTCCAACAAAAAAGACGAAAATATTTATTCTGCTGAAAATATTTACATACCCAAAGTTATTACACTAGTTTGAAAACAACGGTAAACGGTAAGAACATCAAAAGCGGCTCCGTCCAGCTCCGCCTGCTGTGAACAAGGCCTTTTAATATAAACTTTATATTTAAGAACCATCTTCAAATATATTATTATGAGATATATTTTTCACTCAAACCAATTTGATTTTTTTTAGTTTCATGCTATATTGCACACATGGCAGGAGAGGCAGAGGGAACCTGGGAATCTAACGTTAAGGCTTTCTGTTGCCATAAAAAAAATCCATTGCCCACTTTCCGCCGAATTCTGAAGGCAATGAGTGTTGAGTGGTGGCACTTAACGGCGCGCTTAGCCTTCTTACCAAAGCGAGAAAATTTATAAAATATATTTTATTTCCTCGACAAGTAACCAAACCCATAACCTGTTGCGATTACAATCGCACACTTGTGCTCCTGCGCCACAACTAGATTTTTGAACGGATACAATTATTTACATTATAAAACTCATAACAGCAAATACATGGTAACAGTAGTGACCATATTGTCTAAAGATAATCTGTAAATTTGTATACTTAATATTAATAAAATCCTGCTAATGTTATCAAATATGAACGTTTGTAAGGTTAGATACATATTCGACTTTCAAACAAAAACTACTAAATGAATTTAGATAAAACTAACAGTAACATAGCTTATATGTACAATAAATATAATATGGAGTGTTTCCACAATATTCCCCGCTCGTAGTTATTATCATTGTACAACGTTTGTTTTGGGAAGCTTCGAATAAATTATGTCTGCCCACGTTCTACGCGGAAAAATTTCAAATGTTTCAATAAAAATGAACACGCTACTATCATTACCTAAACATTTTTGCACGGGAATATAATATGTATTACATTAAAAATATGGATCATATTAAAATTTTCTTATTATTTTCAATGTGTCTTGGTGTACGTAAACATATGAAAATTTGAGTATCAATTTATTGAATACATACAATACCAGTAAATGCTGTGCGATGGTACGCTGCCGTTTTATCTTTTTATCCCGTATACTCGTATGCTTAAACAACCTACTTTATTTAAATTTGAGAGGAACAAACAAATTATCGATATCTTACAAATAATACTTATCAATATTTTCACCAGCATTAAATATACTGCAAATATTCCATTTATGATGAAAAAAATTGGTTGCCAAAGATTTATGCAGCGACTAGAGTATTTTTTCACCTGGTACACTCCATAGAGATCATTGCAGGATCATTGAATTTTTTAGTTTTATTTTTAGCTTTACAACGCAGCCTACACATAGCAGCAGCACAGTAAACTTAGGAACCTAATGTTGGGTTAACGGCGTAACTTAACGCCGCTCTTTATCTCGTTAAAAGAACGAGGAACTGAAAATATTAAATATTTCATTTCTCCGAGTAGAAATCGAACCTACAACACATTTTGTTTTGTTTCCAAGCTCATTGAACGACTTTTATGAAAATAAATAATAATATTCCTATTTATGTAGAGCATTTCAAATTTTTATTTTGATCTTTGAAATTTGAATTTAAAATGGAGAGCTTTTTTGGAGGCAAGTGTTTTTTATAAGTTTAAATTGAGACTGGCTTAGAAAGTTACATATTATTATTTTTAAAATAAATTTATTATTAAGATTTATTTAATTTACATGTCCTGCTCAAGAGAATGCAATACAATTATTAAGATATAAATACAGACAAACAAGTAAAACATTCTGAATAACACTTTATCATCAATACTTAAATAAATCCTCATATTAAAATCAAATAAATCAGCTTCACGCATAAGCAGAGGGAACGTAGTGTTAAGACACTCCGTTTCTCACTTGTCGCCAAATTTTTCGAGGTCCTGCATGTTGAGTGGCGGAACTCAACTCTGGGCTTTTGCCTTGGTACCAGAGCGAAGAAATGAAACTATTCATAAATAATACTTTCATACCCTCGAGTAGAGGATCGAACCCACAGTACAATACAATCCTAATATTGTATTTTTAATTATCTTGAACTTACAATCTCACTAATAGTCGCCCGCAATTTTATTTGGAAACTTAAAGGAATCCTCTTTAGTGCTCAACAATTCCTATCCATAAAATATATAATAAGCTTTTAAAAACTGAAAAGAAAATATAGTCTTTTAGTCTCTTCTAATATAATCTTTGAAAAGTAAAGTTTAAAAAACTTTAAGTTTAGTTATTATAATAACCGTATGGAAACTTGGCGGCGGGATACGAGGGTAGTTCAATTGACTGTACAATGCTTATACTTCACTTAAGTACCGTAGGAGCTAAAGCTTTAAATTTGTTGTTCATAATCCAGCTCTAAGAAAAGTTGACGATAAAAAAGTAAATGGCTGAAAATAAATATTTGTGTAGCTAAACTTTGGGAAATGATATCAAAAACAAAACTACTCAGAGATTGCCTTTAAAATTCAAGTCTATCATCTTCAATTTTCAACGCTTTTAATGAAAAGCGTACTCGTATAGCATATTCAACGAGAAATTGTGAAATTTATTAACATGTGGGTATTCTCGTAGACACGTCGATAACTTCCATTTGCCGCAAGTGTTCCGACACCCGTCACGTACACTCCGACGTGCTACAAGGCAGACATCCATGACGTTACAATGTTCAAATGTCTAGTGTCTAACTCTAGTGTCTAGTGTCGAATATAAGCTGCTCTACGAAATCTATGAAAGCATATGAATGACTAAGGTTACGAGTATATCTTCACAGAAATTATTTAGTGTTTCAAGTGAAACTGAAAGTTCTTTTTGATATATTAATTACACTTAATATCAACGTTAGTGTAAGTATGTAATTTGTTCGGTAATTCTTTCCCTGTCTGATGTGAATACCCAAATAAAATATTTGATATATTTCTAAGGGCGGCGAAGATTATTTTTAAGAAGGAAGTTTTATTAAGGTCACCTGCTATATACCTAAAAACAACATTACAAAAGAAAATGGATTTCAGTTTATGAATAAATGCAAAGCTGCTCAGTAATAAAACGCAGGTTTCCTCTAGGAGGTACTTTCCCTCTGTCTAACCTGCTGTGCGGTATATAGCGTAAAGCTGTTGAGAGATTATTTGTTTACTTGGTTGTGGGTTCTAATGCCACACAATGGTAGTGCAGCGTGTCACATAACTTACAATGTCTCATATTAAGAAAGCGGAGTGCATTGTCACTAATTTCTCTCTGCTTATTTTTACGGGTCTATTTAAGAAAAGGTGTGACACTAATATAAATATAGTTTTCCCCGCAGGTAGTTTATTGAAATAAATGAAACTTACTCTTGTACAATTATCAACAACTGAAACCCTTTCCCCAACACTCACATCAAGTCAATTAATAACGGAAGTACTTAAGAAGGGTTCTTAAGAATTGTAGCAACTTTCCCATTTGGCGTCGAAACTAGCAAAGTGAGATTAATGAGTGACCTGCTTCGTCCCAAATATGAGTCATTGTCAGCTCCGACGTGACCTACTAACGGCACGACGAGTGCCGTTAGTGATTGGCTATCAATGTTCCATATACTCGTAGAGCTAGAACTATATATAAATAATGCATAGACTGCTGTGTTTTTTAGTGTCACGTTTTTTCTGGCATTGCACCCTGGATAGAGGGAAACTTCTGCTAAGGTTCTTAAGTTAAACCACTCAACGTCGCATTTTGTCTGTTAGAGCTCGGAAATTGAAATAATTTTATCTACATGTTCTGCTTACGAAACGTAATTAGATTAGGGTTTCGTAATTAGAGAATTTCAGTTTGTATTAAGACTTTTTGCTGATTATTATATTCATTTACTTAATAAATACAAATGTGAGATGATCACAAATATAAACTTTTTTTAAACTGTAATTTAACGATTAATTTTTAAGTATTTTATTTAAATATTTAAAAAGATGAAATATTTAATTATCTTTATATTTATTAGTATTCACCTTGTACTATTCTACCTTATACCTATTCTTGTTCCTTATTATTTGCACAAAAAATAAACACAAATCATTAAGTACTACAAAAATTGTAAAAAACTATTATACAACCTGTTTTAGCAATTCAAAATGTAAATTCTGCAAAGAAAAGCCGACGAAAACCTCTACAGTTAGTATTTTAAATGGTTTTCATTTACATACTCGCAGCCGTTCTGTTTGCAGTTAATTATTATACCTCCTACTCTATACCATCAAATGATTTTAATAGTTACCCGTTTTTATAAAAATATTATTTGAAAATTAAAATTTTCTGAAAAGTTAAAAAAAATCTGTAAGTATAAAGTCGTTTTTTTTTAGCTTTACCCTCTATGCCGCACATATCAGGGTAGGCAGAACCTGGGAAGCTAGTGTTTAAGCTATGATGCCTGGATTATTTTATATAATCCAGGCATCATAGCTTATCCATTATTTTATATAATCATTCTTTAAATTTTAATTGGAATAATTTGGTAATGATTTTTAATAAAGAAGTGGTCGAAGTTCCCCTTATCTGGGATTTACCAAAAAAATTTTTTATTTCTGTTTACAGGATCTATCTTTCTATCTGTATGGAAAATATATAGAGATAGTTATTATTGTTTTAATATACGAAACATTCATATGTTAAAAAACATCGAAACTATATATAATTATGCGTATTTTTTTATGATATTTATTCGCACAGTTTTCACAATCGAATAGGTTGAGTAAACGGTGTAGAGGTGCTTTTAACCGGTAGATGTAGAGACAGAGTGAGGGCTTTAAAGCGAGATCAATATTGAACTCAGAGACGATTTATCGTGATATGAGTTTTATGATTTTAGTTCTTTCACACCAAGACATTAGACAAGTAACAAATTGCTTGTGGCAGGTGTTGTCGTTATGGCTTAAATAAAAGTGAGTCATGTTTAAATGTACCTAATCGTTAAAACGAACAGTATTGTTAAATAATTTTCCTAAATCTTAAAAATTTCGTATATCTTAAATGCAATATTTATTGCAAATATTTTACCGTGTATCAGCTTCACGCTGTACCCCAAACAGCACTGCACACAGCACAGAGGGCACAGAGAGAACCTAATGTTAAGACACTACGTTTCCCATTCTTCGCTGAATTCTGGAGGCATTACAAGTTGAGAGGCGAAACTCAAAGCCGCGCTTTGCCTCGACACCAGAGTGAACAAATAAAAATAAAATTTTTAAAAATATTTAAATATTTTTCTTTTCTTTAATTATATCCTCGAGTGGAGACCTAACTTATAAGAAGTCGCGTTTACAACCACACACTTGTGACCCTGGGTCACGTCTGGCCTCAATTTTTTAATAAATATTGTAACGTTTTTCTATGTAACTTAGTTTCTATCTTTTATATTAAAATTGTATATTTTTCATTCTCAATTAGGTGTTCATTTTTGTTTTTGCTTGTGCACCTTAAACATATTATAATGATTATTATTCTTCAAAATATTCATAAATTTGGAACGCATAAGCAAAGTCACATAAATAAAATATTATTCTTTTATATCGCTGGGAAATATTTCTGGCAGACTATGGGTGCACAGAACAGATGTGTCGTACCGATGGATGACACTGTAGGGCTCATTAAAAGGAAACTCGATAATACCTACAAAACCCAAACGGAGCTCTCCACCCAAATGGAGACGCCGCAGGATGCCTCTACGATACCTCGGTGGAAGGCTTGCCTATTGTAGGCCAGCATCGCTTTCAAAATGCCCAATGACTGCACCTCTAGGGTAAGAGTAGATGGATGTGCGCCTACTTTTTTCTCTTATGCTCCGGCTTCCGACGGCGGAGCGGGTCTACATTCGCGCTGAACTCTTGCACCTTTTTTATGGTAAAAGCATGGCAAACGAGCGTACGGGTCACCTGATAGTAAGTGATCACCGCCGCCCACGACACCGCGTAACACCAGAGGAGCTACTGGTGCGTTGCCAGCTTTTGGGGTGGCTAGGCCCCGGAGCCCGGCATTACCTAATGTGAAACGTAGTGGCATAAAGCCACTACTTTACGCCGGTTTTAAATACTGGCTTCTTGCACCTGCTTTGCGGCCTCCTTCGATACCAAAACAGATTCACAAAAGGAGGCTATGGCAAACCAGATATAAAATCACACCATCTCAAGTTTGAGGAACTAAGTCACAATAGCTGGAAATTTTCAAAAAAGAAAAGGAAAAAGAAAGACTATACAATAAAATATACGAAGATTTCCTGCGAAAAAATTGCAGTATTCATAAAAATTATAAGCCGTGTCACATATGTAGATTGTACATTTGACACGAGCAAATAGAATACGGAATCGGAACATCGTAGATATTGTGAGTCGCGTCGTACGGCGGGCGGCGGGCGGGCGGTGTCCCGCGGCGTGACAGTTGGCAGCGACCTCTTGATTACTGAACACACTTGCTTTTCTTGAGGGTGTTATGTCGTCGTATTTTATATTTTTATTTCAGACAGCAATTGAAATGTTTCAAAGAAAATATTTTGTAACATTTACAAAATTTCAATATTGTTCGAAAGATTCAAGACAAAGAGATGCAAAATACAAAAGAATATATTTGAATATTATTGAACAGGAGTTAAGCCACATCTAATAATATTTTTGATAACATGCATTTTTTTTCGAGCATATAAATTTAAACTACTATTAAATCATTATTTACTTTCCATTTGTATAAAATTATTGTTTTTTGTTTTGTATTCAAATATGTAAATTACAATTTTTATGTCAAAGTATAATTTTTCTATTCATAATTAAATAGTGAGTCCGTCAGATACGTGAAGTGTAAACACCAATAACAACGCATTCGTTAATTAATATATGCAATACTAGTAACGTCGTTCATATTTGTATATTTGTAAATGCACTCGTTCATTAAACGGCGCTGCTGCTTGCGAACTTACTTATACGAGTTAAATGTATTAAAACATAAATTGTATTTATCGTTTACCTTGTCTTAAGCAAATTCTATTAATCGAATAACAATTTATTCAAATTATTTCCGCGTATATTGAATATTAATAAATTAACTCTTAGAAACCAACTATTTCTAATATAATGGTAATAATTTAAAAAACCTGTAAAGTACAAGTTATATTCGCCTGACGTGGGTTCCGTACAGTTTCATGATTGTGGGCCTATGAGAATGTGTTATAATTATAAAAGTTGATAAACTTAACTTTGCCGACGTTTATATCTTTATAAAGGTTTTTGCTTTTAAAAATCTATAAATTTCATTTATCGGACGTTAGCTTTTTTTTTTAAGTTTTCACTTCTTACCAAATATTGCTATTACTACTGTACGTCTCCGGGAAAGACTCCTGTAGATTTAGGTAGGCAGTGAAATTCATAAAAAATGCAGCTAAAATGATGCATCAACGAACTCTTACTTACAGAGGACTGTTCATCTGGATATTTGATTTAATATCCAGGCCAACTTGACACCTCAACGTGTTCTTGGGAAAAATTATCTTGACAGATCGATGAACAAACGGACAAACAAAAAGTAAGCTTACAAGTGTATTTATAACAATATGAAATGTATTTTAAGGTATTTTATTCGATGGCATTTTACATATTCCTATTATAGTATTCTTATGACAGCTTGCTAATTTCGTTGACTAACCTAAATACCCGAGTTTATTTTCACTTCGGTTGTATACTCCTTTTATTTTCAATTATTATCGGACGAAAAATAAGACAAAAAATTATTTTTTAACAAAAAAGAAAAACAAACTTCTAACAACAAACTAAAAAGTAACAAAATAATTGTACTAAGATTTTATAATTTTGAAATCGAGAACAGCCTGTGCGGTGACAGTATATCATGTACAATATTCGTATTCTTTTACATATATGTAGGTCTATGTCTGCGTCGCGGCAACACCTATCAAATTAAAACGTATCAAAGTTATTACTGTACAGCACGTGCAGGAGATTAACAATTATATGAGGCGACATTTTTTGTTGTGAATTAAGATTTCTACCTTATTTGAATAGAAATAAGAGTCAAAAGATAAAAATCACGCGTAATATTAAACGTGCATGAAAATTTAATAAAAGTGGATTACAAGTAGTTTTCGTTTGAAGACAAACGGACTCGTATTGTTGATGGACTCATAATTTGTTAAGCCGTACTTAACTGAGCTCTTATTGACAACGACGTTAATTTTTATTATATCAAATTGTAATGCTCTTAACGGCGTCCCAAATAATTGTAAAACGTATAATTGCTGTAATGTTTCACTTGAAACGTTTGAAGTAAATAATTTGCAAATAAAAGAACGAACCCTGCATATAATTTTTCATCTTCTCACTATATCCCACACACGGCAGGGTGTCTCACACAGCAGGGTTTTCAACATTTAGTTTTTTTTACTGAAATGGCTAGAGGGATACTTAAAAAGAATAATAGAAAGCACAAATGTAAATATAAAAAAGGTCAGATATTGATAGCCTTCTTTCGCCAGAAACTTTGTTTACATCGACGTCACCACATTGAAACCTGCTGCCAAAATGTAGTATGCTAATGTTATTGCGTTTTAACTTTTAAATAAAATTATGCGCACTCAGTTACAAACTTTATAATATTGAAGAGTAATATTGTTTTGGTTCTTATATTGTAGTTTAGTTTATTATGCTCTGGCTGTCAATGAAAGGAAGATGAAGAGACTCGTCACTACATTTTCTTGCCTTGCATAAAAAATCTAATTAAATTGTCGTGAACATACGTGCACTTTGCGATATCTTTCCAGAATGCTGACGTTCCGTCACATGTGATAGAACATTTGAGGAAATAGAGCATTTTACATCTAAATGTGTTTAGATATTACTACTTCAGCAACAAGGTACATACTGCTCATAGATATATTTGCAATCTCTTCATTGTGAATTAAATTAATTTGTAGATGGCTTACCTCAGGGAGCCGGCAACTTATTATTATAAAGGGGTACACAGACAATCTCTGGCATTTGTAGAGTGTACACACCGAGGCAGACACTCGCGGGTTCGACTGCATAACGCTTTATTAATGAGACCTCTATTTAATAATTGTAACATATGTAATACATGTAACATAAATGAAAAGACAGAAAATTAATTCAAGAATGTAAGGTTAGTGAAACCAGAATAAAAATGCTTGAATAAAACAATTTCGTAAAAGCTTTTAAAGAATTTATATTCTTTACAGCATCCTGCTAATCCACCGTCATTTACAAATTCTTACACGTCACTGTGATAAATTACAAATTTAAACTCACATCCTACCATCCACTGAACGTTTATTACGTCAAGCAATAAAGACATCTACGGTTTTTTCCATAAGAACTATATCTCAATAAACTGTTTTTCTTCTACGTTTATTTGTACTCGATGAAAGACAAACATATTTGCAAAGACCACGTATCCGTTTTAATATTATACGGATAAAATACGGTCAGTATCAAATTTCTCACATATTCTTTTATGAAAACAAAATTAACATAATACAATATTATTTAGGAAAAGTTTCTGTTTAATTTATTTATTTATTTCAGATGATGATAAAAAATAAATCAGCTTCACGCTGTATCCCGCACACAGCAGGGTAGGCAGAGGGAACCTAACTTAATACTTTACTTACTTACTTTGTCTTAATAGACTCTCCATTCCCCACTTTCTGCCGAATTCTGGAGGCATTGCGTGTTAAGTGGCAGATCTCAACGCCGCGCTTTGTTTCCTATAAATTTAAATAAATATTACATCTCCTCGAGTGGAAATCAAACCCATGAACAGATGATTTTACTGTCACACTTTGTGCCCCTGCGCCACGACTGGCCTCTGACTAAACAATAATTTCATAATAACCATTTAATATGTTTCCTATGTAACAAAAAATGTAGATACCTATTGGCAGCCCCCGCGTGGTTCTGCCCGCTTGACTTACATCATTTAAATATATTTCAATTAAATTGGTTGATTTTATTTCTTAATAATTTTATTAATTAAGAGGGTGGTATGTAAACACACACGGTAAACGTAGTTCGTTCTAACTCCCTCTTTCTTTCAGTGAAAGTCCCAGAACTCAATTTTAATATCGTTTCTTTGTGTTTTAGTATCGTTTAATTACATGCACTTGAAAACATTCGATTTTTTTAAATTACAATCAGCCTCACAAATTATATTTATAGATGTATGTTACCCACTTACTTTACTTTGTGTCTTAGAACACTTACTAAAGAACAACCAGACATTTCATCGATACCATCCTAAGCCAATCGCCGAATTAATATCGACCTTTTATTCGTAGAATATAGAACCCTATTATACTATTCTTAAATTTTCTAGTCCCCGACCGATAAGAAGTTAAAGTAAGGAACAACAAGATGGAAAAACTCAACTGAAAACTATTTTTTTCATTACAGTTTTCAGTTATAGCAGTGAAGGGAGTAGGTACACTTGTACAATAGTGGCCCAAGACAACAGCCCGCGAATGTGGACTTAGGATGTCAGGGATTTAATAAAATAAGATTTATATATTTTTCACCAACTTTACGAAAACAAGTTCTGAGTTTCATTTTATAATGTTTAGTAACTCAATCCTTGCGGGCGAATTTAGTGAGGAAATTATTATACAGAAATTATTAGAAGACAATTTTTATAGTAATCAGTCAATTACTTCAAGACATTTTATTTGTTAGTTAAAATATGTTAAAACTAAAATTACTTATTCAATCTTAACATTATAAACTAATTATATATATACACATATATATATATATATATATATATATATTCTCTACTTGCAAAGTGTACCTAAATATAATAATATAAGAGTGGTCCCATCTCAGCTAATATATTCATGCGGTGATCAGCCGGCTCCGCTGTAAGGCAACATATAAATTCTGCGGATGGATTTGAGCGTAATTTTTCGCCTAAATCGTTCCAGTCAAATGTTTATTTGGCTGAAGCGAAATGCGCAAGTAATCCCGTTAGCCGCGCGGCTCGCACTCGTCGGAATAATTTTATTATTAATGTACAGTCGTTTGGCCGCCCTCCGCCGCCCTCCACCACCCACCGCCTTCTTCGAGGCTTTATATGCTATTTTTATTTTAGATTTCTTTCAATCACCACCAAGTCGTGCATAATGTGCCGATGTCGGTGCCAATGAAACAGAAGTACACACGAGTACATACTTTGCTAGCGCGGCGCTAGCAAAGTATGTACTCGTGTGTATGTATGTATGTATACGAGTATATGTATATAGCGACTAAATATATGTATATTACATACAAACATTAGTAATGTCATGTATATAATCGGTACTACTAATTCTTGTTTGCATTAAATATCTCATGATTAGAATTATTAACAACAATAATCTCAATAAGCGTGACTGTTATAGAAAAAAAAACAGTTATCATTAAGAAAATCGAACCCGAATTTTTTCCTGTATCCAGTACTTAACATCTATTATTTAAAAGGAAAATAATATTATGTTTTGTATTAGAAACAGAATAGAAATTTTTGACTAAACAAACGTAATAATGAACAGCACTGAACTATTAGCGCGGTTTTACAACATTACCATCAACCAAACCCACGGCATTTGAATTGACCCTTGACCCAGCTGATTTTCCCACTCCCAAGAAACTTCCAAAAGAGATGAAAATATACTATATCATACAATATTAATATGATGTTTCCATTCGCACATAATATTATGTTTTCTTTAATTATACTACTTACGTATTTGGCCAATACGTCGCTATGACGTGATCTAATCGTAATACTCCACATCCATGATATATATGATTTAGATAATACGTTAAAATCTGATGCAAATTATTAAGATATAGGCCTCGATACCATGCTTGGAGCTTAGGGTGGTCTAGACTATTGGCAAGGCCGAACTAGAGCTCATTAAATTAGGGATGAAGCAGGGTGTTGGCAGCGGCCACCGTATACAGACAGACCTCGACCTCCTACTGTGATGTATCACGTATCTGCACCGAAATTTTGAAGTATTATACATCTTTATCTAATATTTGGACTTGAAAGCAATACTTAATATTCTGTGCTGTTCTTAGTTTATGACTTTTCAGTTCCAGCGTGTAGTTGAACACTAAGTGCGTACTTGCAACAAAATTTAAATTCTGGTTTCAAGGAAAATAATAATTCATCACATCAGTAACAATGTATATAAGCCTTAACTTAAGCAAGTTCAATTATATGTAAAATATAAAATAAAGAATATTTAAATAGATATTATAAACGATTCTTCATACCTACGAGTTATATTTATGTTGAAAATTCGGGCAAAAGGTGGAAAACGGAGTTTTTTGAAGCTAGTTTCTCTGCCACATGTGGCATACAGTGACAATGTCTGATGCGTAAAGTTAGAAAATACAGTTCCTACAAGAGTATGTGATATTTAAATGATAAAGTATCTTTTTCATAAAAATAATTTTATATTTATAAAAACTTCCATCTAATTTTATTTGAGAGCATTGTTGACATATAACATGTTAGTGAATATTTTCGGCTTTGTTCCAATAAGTGACATATTTCAGGAAAACAAAAAATCATTGACGTGTGGTGTGGCAAGCTTATTGCTAGTTGTAAAATATTCGTAACATTTGTATTGTATGACGGACCACATAGTACATTCTCTTAATCAAATTGACAGCCCTACTTATGAAATAAATGACGCTATCATGGCTTTTTACCACAGAAAGAGCATTTAGTAGAAAAGTAAGTAAAATATATCTTGCTTACGGTAAAATTGTTAGATTGGTACCATGTGTTTACAACCTAAACCATTTTTTTTTCATTTTCAACTTTTGCACCGAGCGTGCGGACGGTCGTCTGTGCATGCGCACGTATGTACGTATTTATGTGTGCATGGATGTACATAT
This sequence comes from Heliconius burneyi, assembly GCA_018247715.1. Classification (NCBI taxonomy): domain Eukaryota; kingdom Metazoa; phylum Arthropoda; class Insecta; order Lepidoptera; family Nymphalidae; genus Heliconius; species Heliconius burneyi. The sequence continues at coordinate 20,097 of DWGR01000156.1, forward strand.
GTATTATACGTATATACATACGTACAAGTATATGTTTGTGTGCGTATGTATGAAACTGTGTATGTACATGTATATGTTCTTTGGTACAGTACTCACATAAAGATATAAAAATTGTATTTTGAACGCTTTATTTGAGAACAAGCACTTAGTAATTCATGATTGCAAATAATTAATTAAGGAAGTCGTAGGGCAATAGTACAGCGACGGCCGTGAGTTCGATTCCATATTAAGGGAAAGAACATTTTCTCATTTTTTTGTCTCTGGTAATAAGCAAAAGTATGAATTTGACTTCCGCCACTCAACACGAAGGGTCCAGAAAATTGAGGTACCTCCGTAAGGTTCAATAAGCTTCCTTCTTCTATCTAGCCTGTTACGTGGGATACAGAGTGAAACTAATAAATATATTATTATTATTACTTTTGTGTAACAATAAACACAGTTTAGGATGTTTAAATTTGGCTTAATCTTGACTAAATATCACGAGAGATAATTGATGTGAGCTTAGATAAATATGTCATCCCACCCTTTGTGGAATTATTTTATCATTTAAGGTCGTTGTAGCGCAGCGGCACACGTATAAGCTGCACTTACACTGAGCTACACTTATTTAGAAATAACTTCCTACTAATTCGAGTCGATTCGATATCGTCACAAGCGTCAGTTATTCTTCAGCAATCTTATATAAGAGCTTACGGAAATAGTGCTTTGCTCTAATCCGCCGTAAACAATACTACCGACAATACCCTCATATATTTGCTGCTATCAATATTACAGCTGAATATTCACTAATACAATGAATATGAGACTCTATCGTTCCTAAAGTAAGGTTTATTTTGTCATTTGTCAATGTCTCAAATTAATAACTTATTTATAGGTAATCATGATATGTAGTGCTTAAATTTCAGAAGTGGTTAATGCGTCTGTGATCTTGAGACTTAATAGAGTTGTTGAGTAGAGTCGATAAGAGTAAGGTGGAAATTTAGGAATAATAATATAAATTATTGTCAAAACTAGTAAGGCCTTTCATTTTATACACACAATCAAAAAAAAACATGCTAACTTGATTTGAAGACACAAAAACTTCATTATAATAAAATTTTGTAAACGAACATTGGCCTCTTTTATTTCTTGATCACATTTGCCTGGACATTAATTGTTATAGCTACCGTTCATTATTGGACATTGAATTTTTAAGCGTGATTTATATGAAAGGTACACTAAATATTTAATTTCTTATTATAGTTACTGCCTCTCTATTATATATTTACCAGACATCGTTGCTAATCCAGTAAATACCTACTAAAGTTAATTATGAACATCTTAATTGAAAATAGCAAGTTTGTATTGAAAGCTGAAACAGTTGAGAGTCTTATAAGAAATAATAGTTCGTTAATTACAGATAAGTTTGCACAATAGGAGCTGTAAAATAATGAAGCGCTTTAGAAAGAATCATTTACAGCTTTAAGAAAGAATCATATTGTGGACACTTTTCAAAGGAAATCTTTTAGTTGGAGAAATAGAAGAATTTATATTGTTTTGACGCCGCCACCGCTGGCACAGAGCAGGCGGCTTGCAGAGATGACGTACGCCATAGATTTAGTAACCATCAAGTATGTAACCCTGATAAATTATAATAAATCGTATTTATTTAAATATACACGCACCCACAAACACGCAGCTTCACGCTTTATTCCTATCTGGGAAGTCAGAGAGAACGGAGCGCCAAACGCTACATACCTCTTATGCCTCATCCATTGTCATCAACCAAGGTGGAGGACGGAACTACAAATTATTTAAATTTAGAGTTTAAAAACTCTATAAAAGATGCCATCATAACGCAGATGGATAGCGCTTAAATAGAAATAAGCTATTTAAAATTATATTATAACAAATTAAAGAATATATAAGAATTTAGTATACAATTAATTAGTCAATATGAAATGGCAACGTTAAAGAAAAATGTGACGCGGAGAAAAATGTCAGCACAGCATCAGACTGTAAACAACAGGGTTGTGTATGTAATTTCCACTCGGGGCAATGAATTATTTTTATGTGCTCGCTCTGGTAACAAGATAAAATTCAGCATTAAGTGCCGTCAGTTAACAAGCAGTGTAATAAAATTAGACGGTATGTGAGGAAATACGGAATTCAGCGTGAAATTAAAGACACACATACAAACACATTATATTCCTATATACATATAGATTTAATATCAGTCACTAATAACTCACAATAACGGCCTCCGTAGACAATCTAAACAAGAGACAAATAACGGAAGTGGCGCGGACGCGCGAACAAATCGCGCGGAATACATTCCGCAAGTAATGAAATATGAAATATACGCGAATGGTAGCGATATGTTACATTCAGCAGTAGACTACCGCGGTGCACAGTGTCGCTAACCTAACTGTATCAAAATGAGTGTGCAATATTATGGGTTTCTTAGCTTCACGCTGCTACAATTTCTTAATGGCAAGGTTGACAGAGAGACTGTTGAGACACTCTTCATCCCGCTTTCCACCACATTTTCGAGTGTAGAACTCAACTTCTCAACAAAGTTTCTTCTTGTTATCAGAGCGAATATATGGATTCGATCCATACTAGAAGGAATAAATTATTATATATATTTTTTTTCATTTCTTCACTCTGACACCAAGGCAAAAGCCCGGCATTGAGTTCCGCCTCTCAACACGCTTTGCCTCGAGAAATTCGGCGGAAAGTGGAAAACGGGGTGTGTTTACACTATGTTCCCTCTGCCTACCCTGTTGTATGCGAGATACAGCGTGAAGCTGAAATAAGCAATTAAATAATTGATTTAAGACAAAGCGTAGCATTAAATTCCGTCAATCAACACGCAATGTCTAGAAAAGTAGAAAAGTGGAGGTATTTACACTAGATTCTCTCTACCTCTACGCATATGTTTGTAACAGATACACGATATGTAGTAAAGTGACGGCGCCGGAAGTAGGAACTAGGCGCTGATACTATTGACAGTTTTAAATATATATATATATATATATATATCCTTTTAATAGCAGGGTAGACACATGGAGCCCAGTATTGAAACTCCGCTTGCCGATGCATTCACAGTACATATTCTATTTTAAAAAACTTCGTTTGATTGTAATTATTAATGACCAATATATTTATTCGCCTTTCAACAATGTGGACCCGCAATCTAAATATGAAACTTTAATTCAAAAGTAAAACGTTTTAATATTATCAAAATATATAACAGGGAAAAAGAATATAAGCATCTCTTTAATAATCTTTTACGAGTAGGTCACTGGTAGAGGGAGCGGTCAGTATATAATAGAATATATTATGCAGCCTACATAAGATGAAATATTCCGGCGAGAAGAACGGTAGTGGGGAGGGGGTGAACAAGTGTCACGGGGGGAGGAGGGTGGAGTACCTTCTACGTACGGAACTTATAAGCTTTATCGTGCATGAACAATTAAGTTCGGAGCAGAGATTTGAGGGAAGTTATTATTATAGTTAAGCAATGGTTATTATACAAGAGCAGGTCGGGGCCCGCGGTGCCTGTAGTACCTGGAGGATGGATATGAATATGTCCTATAAAAGTATGATTGAATATCTAACCATTTGACAATGAGAATGTTTTGGAAGTGGCTAAATTTACCCCCCTACCACCTTTACAACCTTATCCTTTACCCTTAAATATGTTTTACGATAATATGACTATTAAAGTTTATTAAGTACATTACCCCCCTACCACCCTTACAACCTTATCCTTTACCCTTAAATATGTTTTACGATAATATGACTATTAAAGTTTATTAAGTACATTACACGAAAGCTGCGTAAGTCATGTGTACTTCGGTCAACCTGAGCGGGTGCTCGTCATAAATAAACAATAAAATATTTTCCCGCGTCGTTCTTTCCTCCAGTTTCCAAAGCATTTAAGTGTTGTTTCATATTTATCGCGCGTCCGTTTCGCTACCTTCTCTATCGACAAAAACAATTGAGTTTTCTCCTGAAATTACGAAGGTAAATGGTCTTTTTAAGTCGCTTAATGACTACAAAAAGTCCACGTGTCCCAGATAAATGACCGACGAGAAAAAATATATTGCATACACCAGCGAGAACAAGTCGTGAAAAATTGCGTACTACATTAGTAGCGAGTGTTGCTACATATAGGTGGGACGCTGTACTCGCTAGTGATGTCGGATGTAATTGCGGGATGGAAGACGCCGCGCGAAGGAAACTGGCAAGCGTGACGCTAAATAAAATTGTTTATATAAATACAAGATATATGTACAACATATATGAATTTATTTTATAAATTTTTGCAAGTTATACTTTTAGATTTAACGTAGGAACGTTATATTGGTATACTTACTGGAAATACTAGCTAAGAAATATGTCTTATTATTAAAATTTTACTGTAAAATATAAATTATAAGAACATTTAGTTTAATATAGACTTACCTTAACCTATGCGTAAGATATTGAATTTTACTAAATTTCTGTATTATTGGAAAACTGCCCTTGCGCTAGTGAACAAAGTGGATTGTATATCTTAGACGCATGTATTCACTTCATTGTAGCGTTAGCCGGACAATGAACTAAAAAAGAATTACAAAAGTAGTTCTAGATTGAGGTTGCTACGATGAGTTTGCCGATGTCTGACTTTCATTAGCACCTGCTGCTGTTGTTCCGCTGCCACGGCTCGCTCCTAAGCACTGTGACCCTTCATCAGAATAAATCAAATAAACGATGTATTATAATTATGTCAAGTACACAACAACAGTCTACCCGTCACTATCTACAGCTGAAAAATGTTCGAAATGCTAGATAACTAAGAATGTACAATACAAAGTCTGATTGAATCGCAAAAATACTAAAATGATCTTAATAAATTACATACATACATACATTTCATTACCTATAAGATAATTGTTTTTTCTCTGCACTTTGATTTCTATTAAAAAAAGAATTTCTCCCCGCAGGTTCTTCATACAAAATTACAATTAAATATGTGCATAGAGTTTGAGCTACAAGGATAAATCAGTGACACCTGCGACGCGTACGCTCGTACATTCCGCAGGTACAACACTACGAGGTACTTGACCTGGGAGAAATATTATATTTATATAACTAATTGAATTTATTAATAATTAATTGACAATCACCAAATCTTAGTTTCGTACACGAGTCTGTTGTAGCCTGTAGACGTTTCACTAATTGTACTGTATCCTATACTCTGACATATCAAGTCGCTTACGTACTAAATGTTACTCCACGTTACCGCAATCAGTAGACTTATATTTTTTTTTTGTAATAATAATAATTTTACATAATATTTGTAATTTTAATAATTGATGCCGTTGTGGTTTTATGGGACAGCTCTTGAGTGTAAGCAGGATGCTTGTAGGTTCAATCCTACTCGGTGAACGATATTTTTTTAATATTACCATTTTCCCCACAGACAACAGAGAACCAATTCTCCTGAGAATACGTTAGTCTTGCCTATTCTGCTATGCAGAAAAAGATTTGAAACTGTTTTATTTAATCATTTTAAATCACAAACATCCTTATCGTATTCATTAATTTCATCTTAATGACTCCTGCGAGTCACTGCCAACCACAGGTCACCCGCGCCCCTGCGCCCGCCACGCCGCGGATATTGGCCGCAGAATTTGATTAGCGTAATCCCGTTGAGATTTTAATCGGCTTAATATCAGTGCAGATTTTTGTATTAAAACTCGATATCGTTCACCTACATAGCACATGTCTGAAAAAAGATTCCACATTTATACGCAATTCTATGATTGAGTTTTAATACATATTTGTAAAATAAAACAATTATTCGAGAAACGGTTTTTGAATTTTACTAAACATTTTTCAAATTGTGAGTTAAATTTAACATACATACACACTTTATGAAATGTCGCCATTAAGTCTTGTTCCTCCTTGCAGGTGCAACGCAGTATAACTGGATAACTAGTTCACTTCAGAGTGCGAAAGTCCAACACGACTTTGGAATACAACCCTATCTTCTGAAAATTTTCTAAAAATGACAAAAAGTCTTTATTATAGACTAGTTTCGGCCTGCAGTGTCGCCTCCCTGATCAGATGGAAAAAAGAGCAAGAGTTGTGTAAACAAAAATTAGATACAATAGGCAGATACAATATTGAACCGCTTTCCTGGATACAAAATTCGGCAGAAAGTGGGAACCGGATTGTCTTAAACCTAGGTTCCCTCTACCTACCCTGTTGTGTGTGGATTCACAGCGTGACTCTGATTATTATTTAACTATAAATAGCCTCTGATTTTAAATTAAAAAACATCGACAAAGAAGGTCTATAATTTTTAATTTCAACATGAAATTTAAATTTCCACTTGGCATGCATTGGCATGTTAGCGCAAGTTTTAAAAAATAAAAAACCTCTAAACATTTATAATAGAGCAGCGCCGCGCTGCGCTTCAGGCGGCTACGCTTTGTATAAATATGTGCACTAGGAGAAAAAAAAATATTCACGCTGCTTCCCGCATATAGCATGAGGAATGGGTAGGCAGCAGGATTTTAATGTTCGTTGATTGCGTGTTGAGTGGCGGTAAGCCACGCTTCGTCTTATTACCAGAGTAAGGTACCAAAAATAACTCATTCTCATGATTGGGAATCAAACCCACACTCGTCGCGTTTACATTCAAATGCTGTCCCACTATGACACGTTGACCTCAACTTATTGTAAAATTTTCATACATATTATGTTATATGTTATCTTTTATTAGATTCACGATGTTTCCAGCACACAACAGAGTAGGCAGAGGAAATCTAGTGTTAAGACACTCCGTTCCTCACCTTCCGCCGAATTTTGGAGGCATTTCATGTTAAGTGTCGGAACTCAACGCCGAGCTTTGCAGGGCCCAGAGCGAAGATGGATATATAAATTTTAGTAAATTTTAATTTCATCGAGTGGGGGTCGATCCCACAACCAGTCGCGCTTACAGTCGAACTTTGTGACCCTGTGCCACGACTGGCCTCATGTTATATGTATTGTAGTTTGTAGTGCAGTAGCACAAGAGCGCGAGTGCTCGCGGCGTGGCACGGCGAGTGCAGCGCTGAGAAATGAGATGCTTAATGTAGTTTTATGTTTTGCGAAAACAATCGCCCCATTTAGCCTCGCCTCGTGCCGACTCTCGGCCTCCATTTGCGATCCTAACTTAATATATTTCATGTTTTACTCGCTCTCGACTCGCCTCGACGAAGGGAACAGAACGGATTACTACAACGTGATTTACATTTGAAATTGATACTGTTACAGATGTTTTATTTAAGCTTTTATATAAATATTATTTATTATTTTTATTAAATATTTAATAGATTATAGATTGTGCATAAAGAGCATTCGAACACTTGACGACATGTATCGCAAGGAGAGGTAACAGCTATATGCATGTCATATATGTTGTCTTCTCACTACGTCCAAATTATTTGTTATTATCATTTCTATTGAAATATATATTTAAAACTTGGTGACCTGTCCAACATCATACAATAAAGGTGGTCATATAGAGAAAATGGGTTTTTTTAGCTTCACGCTGTATTCCAAACACAGTATGTTAAGCAGAAAGAACCTAGATAAAACACTCCGTTTTCCACGGACCGCCAAAATTTTAAAACATTGAGTGATAAGTAGCGGAACTCAACAATGCACTGCGTTTTAGTTTTATAATATACATATCAGTATAAATTTAATTAATTTTGTTTCCATCTCTTTCAGCTTGGCGTTAAAAATCATACCCCAATAGAACTCTACTCGGGATTCCTAGAGGTGCTAATTCAAATCCTCCTGAAGTTCTTCATATTAAAATTTCAATCGAATTCTCTAATTATTTAGTTATTCTACATACATACATAACAATACACGTATCTCAATCAAAATAAAAGTAAATCACAGATTGTAATGTCCTGGAACTGACACGTATTGAATGTGGAGGCATTTCGCATTCCAGACCATTAAACGATGCGCCGCAAGCGACGATCCCACTTTAATAATATCCGCTTATTGCCCCAATGTATTGTGTATAAAATACTGTAGTGTGTAACTGTAATATTTATTGTAAAACGTTTCAAAGGAAATTATATTTCTTTAACAAAAATATTATTAGACATAAAAAATATATTAAATAAATAAAGTGTAAGTCTATATTTCCTTTCCGTTTCTGCTATTATTTGAAATGTGTTTAAGTGAACTTTACGTTTTACGTTTAGACGCCCAGTCCGCTCGACGGCCGGAAGCCGAGGTTCGAGCACCACAGGGGACGTCCTCACAGTCGTCGACTTCCTCACAGACAGCCACTTAGTGCTTGCATTTTTTCAGGGATAGAGTACCCTCTTCCCTACCCAACTGGTGTCGCTGTAAAATCCAATAGGGTTAACAGTAATAACCTCATGTTGAAAGAAAAAAGGTTAGACGTAAAATGGAAAATATCATTGTTTCTTGTTACCATAGCAATTTCCATAACTCCTTTCTTAATACTGTATGAAATACGCACACTAACCCTAGTTGGGTTATGCCAAACTTTAAGTTTCTAAGTCCACAGTCGGCTGCTCAGTTATGGAAGATTTATATATAAACTCTTCCGTTATATCGTTCTACTCCTTTATGTAGAGATGATGAAAATTGTATGAACTTGCAAAAAACATAAAATGCATTCAAACCTACGAGTACGAGTTGAGCATTGAGTGTTAATAAATCATTTCATGAAAAAGTAAGATTCCCAATCGAACGTAGACGGCGCTCCGCTATAGTGAAACATTTATCATCTAAGCAATATAAATATCGACGTGTGTGTTCATATATATACGTATGTGTGTGTGTGTGTGTGTGTGTGTGTACGTACACAGAACGAGATGGGTGTGGGTGGGCGCGTGATTCCGCTCGCGAAATAAACCACTATGGAATCCGCGTGTAAGAGCCGAGGGCCTGCCGCGTCGCCGTCGTACAGTAATACTAAAAACAGTTTGTGTATTTTTTAAAACTTCATACGCGGTGGTCATATAATGACAAACCTATAAGAGTAATTGTTATAGGAGTACAAGATTAAGAAATAAGAACAAACTACAAAAATTATTGTGTAATTGTAAGCGGCAATCTGTAGAATTCAGTATTCTATACAACACCTCGACAACGTATAGAATACTTGGGGCGTTCAGGCAATGTATGAAACATTATTACTTACATACTTTACGTTGGGTAATGTATAAAATTCTTAGCAATGGTATAAAGTACTAACCGTTCTACCCGCAATGTGTTAAATAAATACACCTTGACCCCTATTGATATTATTCCGGTATTATATAATATTCAAATATTGTATATTGTCAATAACGTATCCATAAAAAAATATAATATTAGATTGAGTATTACTAGTCATGCGGGTATAACGCTAAAATAAATTTTCGGGGATGTAGCGGCCGGCCCTCGGACTGTGATCGAAACCCATCCTATTGAGTGGTTCATAAATATTTGAGGACACATGTATGCGCTATCAGCTCGCAGCTCCTCGCAATGCCACGTTTTTATCGGCTGAACTACGAGTTTATTTTAGTCAATTCCAACAGCGCCTCTAACCAATGTTTGAATTACGAGTAGTTTTAACAAAACCAAACATGAAATATTTTTATTTTAGGCGCATGTACGACACCGATTTGAGGTCATCAATCAACAGTCAATATGAGAGTTCAATATAAAAGAAGGTCTTTTCTGGAGAAGCGGGAGGAATGTATAAAATCCGTCAACGTCTGAGGAACATTGGCGCCGCATTGATTAGAATTTGTCGGAATATCGCCTCCGATAAAGGACTTGAGAAAATGTTACACTTTATTCATAACTGTATCAAATATGTTACGATTATTTACTATCCTTCAGTTCCTTTTCTTTGGGACAAATTACGTTCTTATCTTACCAGTCAAACACACGTTGTCATTTGTTTTTCTGAAAGTATTCTTTTAGACTGTTTTAACTTCTGTTATGTAACATCATTCGCAATCAATTTGATTAATGACAATGTTAAATTGTATTTTAATGTATTTTATTTTTAATCGTATGTCAATCTCATCCCAGGAAATAAATTCTCTTTTACAGAGTATTAA
>DWGR01000157.1:0-30065 GCA_018247715.1 Heliconius burneyi
AGAAATTTTGATTTATTTTAATTATTTGTTTCATTATTTAATATTTTCATTTCTTTACGCAAGTCTCGAGGCAAAGCGCGTTGTTTGGCTCTGCTCAATACGCAATACCTCCAGAAATCGGTGGAAAGCGGGGAACGAATTGTCTTAACACTAGGTTCCCTCTGCCGATTTATTATTATACTTAAATTTTTTTTTCTTAAAAAATATAATGTTTTAAGTAATCTTAATAGTATATGCAAAAACATATAAATTGTTAGTTTTCAAACACACGATTAGTGTCTCAAAGAAACACTAGACTTAGCATTTCAAAGTACAAAGGAGAAATAATTTAAGCAACCGAAAGCCACATTTGGTCGTTTTGTCGCATACCCGTTATTTTAGTAGTGCGGTTAACCCACATTTACTCTTAGCCAACTGTGAAACGGATATCTAATAAATCTGCGTTTTCAACCTACGTACACACGTCGCAGGTCATATCTTCAGACAACATAACTATTTAATTATTAAACAATTCCATTAAATAGAACTTTTTGATAATTTTAAATTATAATTTTTTACATTTATTACCTTCCAGGAACTTAATGATAAATCACTCCATCCTTATATTTCTACAATAATGGTTTGATGTAATAAGTATAATTGTTGAATCAACTGTTGTTTTTATATACAAAGTACAATGAAAAATTACATGCAGTTGTGTATACATTATGATATTTTGTTACTTTCATATGAATCAAGTATTATTATTTATTTTAGCTTCACGCAGCAACCCCTTATATAGCAGGGTGGACAGAGGGAACCTAGTGTTAAGATATTCCGTTTCCCACTTTCTATTGTGTTCTGGAGGCATTGCGTGTTGAGTGGCAAAACTCAACGCCGCGCCTTGCCTCGACACCAGAGCGAAGAAAATGGAAATATAAACGTGAATAAATATTCCACTTCTTCGAGTCAATTAATTATTAGTATTAATTAAGTATTCATTGTATTTTAAATATTCAAGAATTTCAAATTCGGTGAAGAATATATCTAGAATATTAAACATATTAATATTTTCACCTACTAAATGTTGCATACACATTATATGCATATTAGGTACTTTCACATAGAGGTATGTATTGTACTTGAAGATAATATTTCTTGAAGATGACATTTTTCTAATGTGTCCTAGGTCCGCCTGGATCGTCGCCAAACTATGGAGCACGGAAATTTTCAATGTATAAAAGAGAAACTTTTCAGAAATGGCTCTAAAAGAAGTTTTAGTTTATACCAGCATTCGAAGTGTTGCAAATAACACTATAGCAACTTCAATAGTATTTTAATAATATTTAAATAACGACCGTTGTACAAACTAGGCATTCAAGCTCGATGAATCCTCGTAAATTTTTACAACTTCGCCCGTTGCGTTGTACGAGTATACAAATGCGAAATCGATGCACTATTATCTTTTCAATAGCTTTCATATCGCTCCCAACAATAATATCACTAAACCATTATGTACAAAAGTCGCTTACATTTTAAAGTATCGGCAAACTTAAATGTATATATTATATAAAGCTCTTATTATTCACATTTATGTGAATAAAATACTGAATTTTTTTTCGCTTCACACTGTATCCCGCACATAGCAGGGTAGACAGAGGGAACCTAGTGTTAATACACTCCATTCCTCTCTTTCTGCTGAATTCTGGAGACATTGCATTTTGAGTGGCAGAACTCAACGCCGCGCTTTGCCTCGACACCGGAGCGAAGAAACTGGTAATATAAACGTAAGTAAATGTTTCACTTCACTATATTCAGATTTTGCAGCGCACGAAGTCACACCCTTGTGCGCGCCACGATGGCCTCTAAACTGAATGAATGACACCATATTTGTGTGATTAGGAAATATACTACTATTATTCTTCATGTTGTGTTTCCACTTGGAAGATTATTTATACAGAAAAATAAAGAGCTAATTTATAAATTAATGAATTTTAACATTAGGAGCTAAATCAGTTTCTAAATTAAGGGCCTGAATGTGATGTAACATTTACATTATATAATGTATAATCAAAGTGTAATACGTATAATGTAAACTCAAATATAGTAATTCTATCTGAATGCATCGACACCCAGGTAGGCGATATGCGATACGTCGCATCGACGTCCTATATAATATTTATAGACTCATTTAGGAATTTGTGCGATCTATCCCGAACAGAAACAATGCTTTTTTGTATGTACAATATGCGTATGTACATTTAATTCAAAGTTCTATACATTCGTGAATAAAATGTAATACACTGTGAATGAACTTTATAATGTTTTTTATTTGTAGCAATTTTAATTTAGATTAATTTAGTATGAAAAATGTAAATGTAAGTAAATTTAAACATATTGATTTCAGTCATCGAGTAAGATGGCTATAGAAATCAAAATAATTTCTCATAAATTTTTGCAAATATTTCTATGTAAGCTATCTTCTTTACTTTTATATACTTGTTTGTACACAAAGACACAAACAGGTAAAGACTCTACTACTTTAATAGTCTGATGGCGAAGTCAAATAAGAGGAATGATATTTCGCTTCTTTCAATTTCTAAATTTCAGATCCATCAGGCATCTTCCAATTCCATCATCATGCCAGCTCCATGTTACCATAATGTTGTATTACCATCTTATCTACATATTGCCAATTTTCATTATGTCACTACAAATAGAAGTGCGTGTTCAGATTTTTAGATTTTATTACATAATCAGTTACAGGTCGAGGTTCGACCAAATAAAGCGTGTTACAAAATACATAAAAGCGTTTAAGCATATAAAAAATGTATTTTTACTGAATATGTTTTCCTATTTACAAGCACTTAGCTTGTACTAGGACTAGGACTTGTAGGAACTCTCTCATTCAAATAAAAAATATAGCAAAATCCAATGCAATCTGTATAAACGTATGGATTACTAGCTCAAATGCCGAATAGCGGAGTGATTGATGGATAGAACTCAAAAAGTTATTCGCCGGGATGACTTCTTACATTTGGTCAGGACGTTTAGCTTTTTCAAATAGACATTTGAATGGAAAATAATTAATATTTATTTTGTGTATAGAAAAAAATATGTGTATAAAATAAAATGATTTTAGCGTGTAACAACATTGAGATTCTAAGTCAACGCAATAAAAAAATAAGAGCGTTTTTGCATCGTTTTCGCTTCATTTTGTATGAAATTCACCCCATAATCAAAACTCGTGGAAGTACAATTATTTGGTGAGAAGTGAGAATAGTCCCGTACAAATAAAGGATAGGAACCAAAAAGTAAAAAAAATTACATTTAAAAAAAAATATTCTTTACATACATATAATTGGCTTACAAACTTAACTTTCTCAACTTTTATAAATTGTACTTCCGGTACAAACCTGAAATTGCTAAACAAACCTGCGACTTTCATAGAACCACTCTTGTTCATATATGTTAACTTATTTTGTACGATTCTTCATTTCTTTAAATAAATGATGATGACGATCATCCAAAGATATGTTTAAAAGCGTATACTTGTTACAGTTTAGTGCCTCTATGTATATACATTTAAAAAGTAGTTAAGTTTAATGTAAAGTTTAAATAGTCTTTAATTAAAGCCGCGGCCGTTTGTCAGCCGCCTCCATAATTATTCCCTTCGAAAGTTACCAGGTTTTTACATTTGGCAAAATTTTCAAGTGACTTTTATGTACGGGCAGAGTTCCAGACTTTAATTTATGTAAATAAATTAAAAAGGCCATGCTTTATTAACGTTTAAATTACTACATCTGTTTTTATATAAATATATATTTTCCAAAACTTCAACACTCCATATTTCTAAAATAGAAAAAAATATGTTGACAAAAGTTAAGTAAATAAATAAATATTTTTTTAACTTCTTTGAATAGATAACATGAACAAATAAAGGTGCACCTAGCAAAAATTCCCGAAATTTTTTATTTCTATTTTTTTTCTGCATATCGCTGATGCTAAAGGATTCCAGCATTCACAAGCAGAAGCACAATATGCTCTGGCCGCGTAAATCTTTATCAGGAAAACGTTGACGAATGCAGAAATAATTTTGTATCTTCTGTTAAGGAATTTCTCGAAAGTATTTAATTACGGGGTGAACACAATCTGGTTCAATTCAACTGAAGAATAAGAAGACTTAAGTTCTTGCGTTAGTAACTTATGAACCAACTATTCTCTTGCCAATTTTTGAAATGCTTTCGAACTCAGAACTGTCACCATGCCCTTTTACCACGTTGCATAATAGATGGATGGATGGATAATAAAAACATTTGAAAAGATCCAACATCAAACAGTTTGAGCGGAGTATGTTTATCACTGATTTTACATAACGTTAAACGTAATTACAAAACCAATTTTATATGAAAACTCGGTATTATTTTCACCAAAACCATTAATAATGGTTATCTGGTAACTTTAATCCGGAATTTTAGTTTTGCGGTAAACCGCAGAATGGCCTAAGCCATTAACTGCGGAATATATACGTGATAAATTTACAATTTTCACTTATAAATCAAGGTCTAATGAGTCCCGTAAGGTCCGGAGATAAGCTCAACGGAATTACACTCAATAATACTATCTTTTCATCTAAGTCTCATAATTGTTTTATAGCATCTTTCAAATGTATAAGATATTACTTTCTTTCTATTGTTATTTTTAACAGTCAAATAAATATAATAATTAAAAGATTGTAGAGGTGAGTGATTTGTTACATCCAGAATATTGCAAAATAAAAGAAATTAAATCAAAAATTAAATCAGCTTTACGCTGTATCCCGCACACAGCAGGGTAGACAAAGGGAACCTAGTGTTAAGACACTCCGTTGCTTACTTTCTGCCGAATTCTGGAGGCATTGCGTGTTGAGTGGCAGAACTCAAGGCCACACTTTACCTCGACACCAGAGCGAAGAAATAAAAATATAAACGTTAATAAATATTTCACTTCCTCAAGTGGGAATCGAACACTCACTCAACCTACAACCGTCGCGTTACAGTCACACCATTGTGTCGTTGCGCCACGTCGGCCTCATTGTATTGCAAAACAAACAGCATAAAAATCAAATGTTCTAATTCCTCCAAGCCTTTAAAAGCCTAAAGTTATAAATTAGAGTTATTCGAGTCTCCAACCTGTAAAATTATAAATTTATTGTATGATACGCTACGTCTTTTAATTACAAAAAAATGTAGCAACACTTGTATGTTAAGTAATTACTTACCAGGACAGGTACCCCCGTAGTACGACCGTAACATATATTATTTATCCACGTGACCGACGCCGCCAGGCACGTTATGAGGTATGCATGCAAAACGGAACAATAAGTAAAAGCTTAGCAGAGTAATTTAAACATTTTTTGTTACAATATTTATCTACGTTTTAATTTTGCCTATTATTTAATGAATTCAATTTTTAATTTTATATATTTTATTTAAATATTATTTATATATACGTTAAATATATTAATCTGCCGATCAAAACATTTATTTGTTGAGAATCAATTTAAGAAGTCGTGGAGGCGTGGTACAAACATGAAATTCTAAAAGCGACGGTTGTGAGTTCGATCCACATACATCCATCGCATCGCATTCAAATCGTCTGTTCATAATCAATAAAGAGAATACTATACTCCACTTGCCTAAACGCAGTCATATTCGTCGACTGTCGGTACATCTGAACAGAGACATCGTGGCCGGCCCAGTTCAACGTCAGTGTTCTGATTTTAAGCACAATGACAGTGACTTTGGTTATCTGGTGAATGACTTATTATTTTATCTGTTAGTGATTGAATAATCTGTGTTCGACTTCTATCTGTTAGAGAAAAGCGAAGTATTGCGTGTTCTGTCGTTCGCCAAGCAAATTAAATAAGTGGGTAATAATTTTTAGAAAAACATTCAATATCATAAAAATCTTAAATACTTAGGGCTGGTTTCCACTGTGTGATAAAGGCCCGGGTGGTCTTGTCCAGTACAAAGTATAATTTTTGGTTTCACAGGTCTCTGATAGCAATATCTAGCAGATAAACATTTGAACCATCTATTTAATTTTTACATACTTATTTATAATGTAAAAAATTGTACGAGTAATAGTGTAGTAGGTAATTGACGTTATCTACAATTATAAGAAAATTGTGTGCACTACAATAGTGAAAAAAATGTTCTCGAATATGTAAGAAACAGTTATTTTGTATTTTCATCCTCGTCTTTTAAGATAGCGTTAATTATTAGATAACTATCTGAAACTTAAATAACTACTATTTTGTATGTTATATTTTTCATTTTACATTTTTTCTTTAAAGTAACCATAATAGCAGTTAATTTAAAAGAATGGGTTGGCGTAAAGCTATCAGCGACGCGGTGGCGCTGAAGAACGATAATTTAGAATCATCCCACGGGGTAGCTGTTGTTCACTCGAAACGTGACTTGTATTACATTTTTGCGTGCCGTGGCGCAGAAAAGGGTATGGCTGTAACGCGACGGTTGTGGGTTTGATTAGCTCTCAGGGGAATTATTTATTAGTGTTTTCATTTCTTCGCTCTGGCACCAAGGAAACCTCGGCGTTGAGTTCCGCCACTAAATACGCAATGCTTTGGAAAATTTGGCGAAAAGCAGGGAACGGAGTGAATAAGACTAGGTTCCCTACTTTCACTACGCTGCTGCACTGCCCTGCTGTGTGCGAGACACAGAGTGAAACTGATTTAATTTAATTTTTACTCTTTCATGTATAAATAGGTTACGTAAAATAAAGCATGCACTTAATTTTAATGAATGGAGTTTCCTAATTGTAATTGGAATAACACGTTGTGAAATTTAATATAGGAACACGGACATTTTAATATGTTATTATTTATTTTGTATGTAAATCTCTCATAAATTATTGTGCTTTATATTTTTATTTTCCATTGTGTAAATTACGTTTTATTATTAAGTTATATATTATTATATAACTGGTTATTTTGCATTAATATTTATTAAACTTGTATTTATATTACCTGCTATATTATTTTTATATCATCATCATCATCATCATCATCGACAGTCATCGATTGTCCACTGTTGGACATATGCCTTTCCCAATTCTCGCCACCACACTCGATCTTCAGCTTTTCGGATCCATCCGCTTCCCAACCTCATTAGGTCGTCCCACCGCACGTTTTGTACTCTAAGACACGTTTGCCCCAGCGGCCGTCGGCTCTATGACAAATATGCCCCGCCCATTGTAGCTTGAGCTTACCAATTCTCATTAGTTATGTATAAAAGTAAATAAATTTTTGATCTGATGCTTCTGCTACAACTTCAATACTCCACTTCGATAGTAAACATAGAGATGATTTATGTACAAATATTTATTTTTATCATATTTCTGCTATTTCACTGAAACACTGACCAAAGTATTGACCTAGTCGTTACTTTGGTCAGTGTTTGTGTCCTGAACAAAAACACAATTTAAAAAATTATAAATGAAAGGAAATTTAAAATGCAAAAAAAGTTATATCTATTTTTAAAATTTCAACATTTTTTACATAAAATATATAATAGAATAAACTAATTTAATTCATATTATTTTCACAAACAATCTATATATATATAAGAACACTAAACGGTATTGTCTGTATGTACATTCAGCCGACACATACGTAGAGCGCAATGCAAGTCACGTTTTAGGAGAACAGCAGTCGGCGGCGAGACAATTCCAAATTATCCAATCGTGTCCCTCGCCGCAACTGCGCTACGACAGATCCATTTCTATTATACTGGTGTTAATGTCTGTATTGTTTCTATACGATTTTAGTATTTTATCTATTTCTAGATTTATCTATCTTTATACTTTTTTATTATAATTATAATAAATCAAATCTATTACGCAAAAAAATTCTTATGCAAAATTTTCCTTAATTTTTTTTTATTCTTTACTTTAGGAGCATTTTTTTAATCAATAAAAAATAAATGTTAATTAAAATATAATTTTTCCTTCATAGAGCCAACTACTTCACAAAAACAAGTTATTAAATTATAACGCTACGAAATCGTAGCGCTCGCTTTATGACAAGAGAACAAAAACGACAATAACTAACGACAATGTAAAATTGAGACAACACGAATAGCTTTGACAGAAGCAAAGTTCATATGAACATGAAGAACATAAATCATAATTTGTAGAGCTGCCCGAAACTCAGTCGAAAATACTTTTGCTCACGCTGAAATATTTGCTCTGAAACGTCCACCAAGCGAGTAACGATGCCAATGACACTTTAACAGAATACTAAAAAAACAGATCATGTCCATCCAGGGATAGGTGCTTGACTCCAAATAAATCAAGAGAAATCTGACTTTGGCACCATCGTGAATCTAAAAACGTGATGCAAATTTATATCGAGGCAAGACTGAAAATTCTAGTTAGTGTATATATTATTTATAACATAGATGAAAGGTATGTCACGTACATAGCAGGATAGGCAGAGGGAACCTAGGAACCTAATGTAGAAACACTTCGTTCCACACTATTTCCCATTATCGGCGGAGTTCTGAACGCATTGTGTGATGAGTGGCGGATCTCATCACCGTACTTTTACTTTACTACGTTACTAGAGCAAATAAATAAAAATATTAAATATTTAATTTCCTACAGTGGAAATCGAACTCACAACCTTTCACATTTGAACGCTAATCGTCTCAAGCATATATGTACACGATATTAAATATACAAACAGCCATTACAGTATCAGCTATACACAAAAGCTAACACATATATATATAAGACCGTTAAAATCTCGTAAATTTTTACGACTGCGACTGTGATGGTCTGACAGGAATAAGTATAACGTTGTATATCGATTATCTTATCTCTTATTGGGCTTGTAATGGAAAGTAAGTCAGATTTTAATAATTCTTACTAATGAAGTTTCATTCAAACTAAGACAATTGAGGATCGTCTTGATGTGTTTTTCGTTATAATCGTAACTGGATCAAGCCAGTAGAATAATCTATTGGAAAAATTACTATAATTATAACAAACTGTAAAGGCGACAGGTTGTGGGTTCGATTTCCACTCAAAGAAACGAAATATTCAATTTTTTTTTCTTCGCTATGTGTAGAGGCTAAACGTGACGTCGAGATCTGTCATTTAACACTGTGTATGTCTTCACAATTTAGTGGACAAATAGAAAGTGAGGAAACGAAACGAAAACGTCTTAACAGGAACACACTAATATACTTCTCAGGTTCCCTCTGCATACCCTGCTATGTGCAGAAAATAGCGTGAAGGTAAGAAAAACATATATCAGTAAAGATAACTGGTTAGTTATCATTACTGATATAAGTTTTTCTTTAACAGTTCATAACCTTAAACCTTATAGAAATATGGCCGACACGTTTTTTATGAACTGTTAAAGCGATCCAAACATGGTTTTACCATAAGCAATGACTGGAAAAGAGCCAAGCGCTGCAGGACGGGTCGTGTCTTTGTCTTGGGACATAAACTTTATGCTAGGTGCTTTAATCTAACTTTGGCACTATCTTTCAATATAAAATGTGACGCAAACCAACAATGTGATCGTGTTTTAAATGAATTTAAGTTTCTACATTAAATTTTAATATTTATATATTTCAAATATTATATTTTTCGTGGTTATTTAATTCAGCACAAATATTATTATATTATTCTTGATATATTTACAAATAATTGTGCGCTGAGCAATGACTTTTAAATTAAGTTTATATTCAAATTAGATAATTTAAGATTTTATTTGTGACTATTTCATATAAGAAATGAGGTATTCCGCTTCACGCTTTATCCCGCACACGGCTGGGTACGCAGAGGGAACATAGTATTAAGACACTCCGTTCCCCACTTTCTGCCGATTTCTGGAGGCATTGTGTTTTAAGTGGCAGAACTCAACGCCGCGTTTTGCCTCGATACCAGAGAGAACAAAAAGAAATATAAAAGTTAATTAATATTTCACTTCCTCGAGTGGGAATCGAACCCACAATCGACGCGTTACAAACACACCTTGTGAGGCCTCAAATGAGGCCGTCGTGGCTCGAGGTGCACCGGCCTCAAATCAAAAAAAAATGAGGTATTCAATATTATTACTTATTATTATTTAGTATTTATCTTTATATTTAGTATGGTTATGTAATAAATAAGTGTACTCGTATAAGTACATCACTTACAGAGTACAACATTCTTAGTTTCAATAAACAGACATATTTTGTAAAATACGATAATAAGATGCTTACATTATAATATATAATATTGAATAGTTCAAGACATCGTTGCTACAAAATATGAAATAAATAAGAAAAATAAATATAAATCCTTGCAGTAGTTGAATTTATCACTATACTTCGTTGGCCACTTTTGCTGCAATACTAAGATCGGATATCCGGCTTCCTCAACGCTGCTCTTGCCCGCTCTGAGCAATTAACTTATTTGACGTAATAAATGAGGAATTCTTTGAGCAAAATATATTGGAAATTATATCGAGAATGTTATTACTTTTGAAATATTTTTAGTTTTATTTTAATGCTAGCGCGGTAATTCAGTAATTTTACAGTAGTTTATGTTTTTATTTTTATATAATTTTCGAGGGTGGGCCTGATCCGTAAGACCA
This sequence comes from Heliconius burneyi, assembly GCA_018247715.1. Classification (NCBI taxonomy): domain Eukaryota; kingdom Metazoa; phylum Arthropoda; class Insecta; order Lepidoptera; family Nymphalidae; genus Heliconius; species Heliconius burneyi. The sequence goes on from DWGR01000157.1 coordinate 10,631, forward strand.
GCGTCAAATTAAAGTAAACAACAACAATAAAAAAAATCATAGAACTTTCTGCAATATAAATGAATCCAGATTATAATCTGATATATACGAATAATATATGACTTGGAGCTTTGAGGCCGTCGTGACGCACTTTACGTGTTTTTAAAGGTAATAAATATAAACAAAATGCCCGATTTCAAGAGGCCCGTTGATAGTTGAACGACTTCGAAGGAATTTCTTATTAAAACTCCATGAAAACCAAAGCCTCGTGGGAAACCAGCCAGCAGAGTGAGGACATGGACATTTGTATTAAACCGACCTACCTGGTGCATTAGATATTCCACTACCAGCACTCTTATAGTTAAGAACTAGTTTTAGTAAAAATTGTATTTTATTTCAATAAAATATTTTTTAATATAAAACAATTTAAGATATTTTCACTAGCATGTTATTTGATAGTTATGGATTCTATTTCCATTCGGAAGAATGATTTTTTTTATTTAAATTCCTCGTTCTGGTATTAAGACAAAAACGTGAGTTCCGCCTTTCAATACGCGGCGTCTTAAAAATCAAAGGACAGAAATATCAAAACACTAGGTTTCCACTGCCAACCCTGTTATATTCGGGATATAGCGTGAAGCTAATAATAAAACAGATAGCCTGAGGCAAAATAAAGAAAATGCCAAAAATAATAACTTTTCCCAAAACTTTCTCCAAACACGAATGAACCCGGACATAATCTGGTATATATGAATATACATGACTTGAAACTTTGAGATTGAGAGTTAATTCCCCTTTGAGTACAAATAGAGGCGAGTTGCCGCTAAATTATTACTTAGCTATTGTAAGTCATATATTACAGAAAGCACCGTTCTGTCAGCGGCATGCATTTAAATTATAGCATCACTGTGGTCAGCCACACTACACAGGTACTACACAATTTAAACTGGCCTGGGTAATTAAAGCTTTTTCATAATTTATAAATTTAAAAGAGCTTCAAAAATGTAATATTGATTAAATTTAACCAAATAGGCTTAAAATCTGAATAAAAGTTTATTTACATTATAAACAACTCTGTTTCTACGTATTTTTTCTATTTTCTTCTACGAATCTTTATGACAAGGTATATTATTTTTTATTATTTATGTTACATATAGACCAATTTTTTTAAAAACACCAAGAAAATCTTAACGTAGAAATAAATTGAAATGGCACTTTAAACATGGAGTTAATTTGCTTTTGCGAAAATTATCTTAATCGCTTACACAAGTACCAAGGGTTCTAATAGTAGTTTTGTAACATTTCCTAACTCCATTTGAATAGAAATCGAGTTTGCAGCTCTAATTTCACATTAATTTAGACTACTAATATCTCCTATATTTTCTAACGCTTACTATTCCTTTTTTTTTCTTCTGTGAGTATTAAAAACTTAAAAACAGAGTGAACCCATGGGAAAACCCGCCATTTCCACTTTTTTACAATTTTCCTTTTCCGATCTTAGCATAAACTCAAAAAAAAGTCGTAACTGAAATATTCCTTTGAACGAGAATTAATTACTTACTGACATGGTAAAGATCAAACTCATCCGCCTCATTATAAGCTACCGACCAAGTACTAGTAATTAGAAATTCCAGTCTTTGTCATTACAGCGTACAAACGATCCCTAGTCTACGAACAACGAATAGTGACACTATGTTAAGTAAAGTATAAATTTTCCAAAGGCCAACTTAAACATGATTAAAGCATTTTACGATATTTACTATAAAAAGTTGTGGAATATCGATTACCGATTATTATTAACTAATTAATATTATTTTAGCTATGACATAATTGTGGACAACGGACTTCTCGATGACTTCTCGATTGTACTGTATCCGCACACTGCATGTTCTTCTAAGATTAATTCATACTTTCTGATGAGATCGGCGTCTCATCGACTAGCACTAACGTATACTTTGACTTTTCAATTGAGGCCAACGACGGGTAGAAGTGAAGCAATTTTTTTTTTTTTTATGGTAAAAGCATGGCAAACGAGCGAACGGGTCACCCGATAGTAAGTGATCACCGCCGCCCACGACACCGCGTAGCACCAGAGGAGCTACTGGTGCGTTGCCAGCTTTTGGGGTGGCTGGGCCCCGGAGCCCGTCATTACCTAATGCGAAACGCAGTGGCATAAAGCCACTACTTCACGCCGGTTTTAAATGCCGGGGGTAGTAATTATCCGGTCGAGTCTGCCCATGCGTGTCGCCATTGCTGGCGACGTGACTCTTCCACTCGTACTTTAGTCGCCTCTTACGACACCACCAGTACCAGGGTGATCCTATTCTAAGCCGGGAACACACGGCTGGAGCAATATGTTTATTATAGTAAAATTAACCTGAAATAGGTTGAGTACAACATCCACATACATTTTCTCGTACAATACGAGTATATATTAAAATTCATTAATCATTATATTTTATAACGTTATATACAGCTATACAATTTAGGCTGTTTGGGCTGCAATATGCTTTCGCCCATATATATTGTTCACACCATCTCTACTACATAAATATACTTCCCAAATACATTACTTCATACACTTGTTTTCTTCCTTTTTCATTTTTTCGACTATCAAAACGTGTTACTGGCATTCTGGCTTAAACCATTATTTGCACATCCTTACATCAGAGTAACTAATGCCTGCAACTCGTATTGTGATGATGCAATGAGCACTGCAACATTTCCGTACAGCAGGCAATTTACCTTCTGGTCCCTCGTATGCCACTTTGTTTCACACCTTGGAGACAGCTGCCCAAATACAAATTGAACAACCAAGCCCACGAGACGCACACATGATTGGATGTCAAACCGAGGCGACGTGCCAGCTCCTACTCGCACATAGGCTGACTGATCTATAGATAGATCAGGTAAAGAGACTATTTTACCGAGGTGCGTTCACATTGTAATAACACGAAAATAATATTTTATTTACGAAATATAATAATAACCAAATGTTCAAAATTATGCCCAAGCAAGAACCAAATCAATAATTCAGATAAATAAAAAAATACTTAGCAAAAATATATTCGTAAAATTATGTATCAACAAGATTTATACAACCATAAAGTATAAGACCAGACCTGGTCACCAGAAAAAATGCATGTAAAACCGGTGCTTCTAAAGCCGGAATACCGGCTCCGGCCACATCCGGCACTGTCTGATTCTGAAAGCCTTTTAGTTCAATTTACCGTAAAAAGAGGCTAACCAGCTTCTGACTTTGTTTTGCATCAGTCAGTATATATTGTACTCGTTAAAAACGGGCTGAAGGAATATTTATTTTTAATAAACGTATTTGAAATAAAATAAAAAGTATTAAATTTTAATACTCTTGAATTGTTTGTGGAAGCAGACCGTAGACAAAACATTTTAACTTATGAATATTTTTCTTTAAGTAAAAAATAAATCAAGAACCGTTATATTCTCTCAATTGCGCCAAGATCACGTATAAGGGATAAAAATAATATTATAACAACAAAAACATATATTTCAAAAGTTTTCTTAGTAGATTACTAAAGTTTGATTCCTTTTTATCCCTTGTATATTTCCTGTTTATAAGGTTCCCTAAACTGTAATATAAGAAGTAAATAAAGAGAGAAAGATAAAATTTCTTCAGAATACAAAACTCAAATAGCTATAGCCATCGAATATTAGCAATTCAAATAGCTGCCTTTGAGGATAGAGGGATCTCTCCCTAACTTACAGTTCAAGGCCGGCTTGTAGGGGACGACTGAGCACTTTTATCGGACATCTAAGATTAGTTGTAAAGCTATATATATCATGAATAAGTAATGTTATATGCCTTTAAGTATGGGTGGAATAATATATATGTTTTTAGCGTCATTTTTAACAAAATCCCAATAATACTACTTTTTTAACCCAAAACAATTGGAAAAACATTTGTAATATAACTTTTATCGCAGTATCCCGCAAATACCAAATTAAGCAAGGGAGGGAACCTGGTTCTAAGACATTCCGTCCCCTTAATGCGACACTTCCGTTCTTAATTTTCAGCCAAATTCTCGAAGCTTGCCTTGCCTTATTGCCAGAGCAAGTATAGAAAAAAATAAATATATCTTTTCCCCAATGGGAATTAAGCCCGCCTATCGCGTTTACAGTTTCATGCTTGTACCACTGCGCCGCAGCGGCCTCTTTTTATAATATAACAATGTAATTTGAATCTACGAACTTCTCGCTCGTCCCCTCAAGTTAAAATAAAAAAGGAAAGAAAAGTGACTTGTGTATTTTAGTATTTAGGTTAAAGAAAATATACACTTAAGAACTCGTAGCTCCGACTAACAATTTTAAGTAAAGTATTTATGTTTTACTATTTTTTAAAGTGGTTCTACATTTATACCCACTACCTTTACGGATTTTTATGGTATGTAGAGAAGGCAGAGAAAATGTATTTTTTTTTGTTTTAATAGGTACGAGCCCCTTCGCCTAAAATAAAAATCATAGCGTACAGCCATTCAATTGCATTATCACGTATCACAAATAGAATTTATAATTATACATGACACAAACTACTGGACCGATTTTGTACAACCATACACAAAAGATAAAATTAAATTAAAAATTCAATCAACTTCACGCGGCGTTCAGTTCTGCTATTCAACACGCAATGCCTCCAGAATTCGGCAGAAAGTGAGGAACGGAGTGTCTTAACACTAGGTTCCCTCTGCCTTTGCAACATGCAATTACACAATTAAACAGTAAAATTAAATAGCTAAACTGAGCGTGCGCTTCATTTTGTTTCCCAATATAATGCTCTTATCGATAGGATTGAGCGCTTTAACGCATGACAAATCCAACAGAGCCTGTTTGTTACGTGGAAACGGTGTTTCAGGTAAACACTGCATAGGGTTATATTGGTTTCGTAGAATAAATCATTCTATGACACTAATATTAACAATGGAATGGCAGAATTAGGATAGAAACTGTATAATATACTCGTAATGTTTAAATTTAATTTTCTTTTGTAAATTATTATTTTGAATTATGAAAATGTTCATACTTTACAAACACACTATTTTTTTTCTCGAAATTCCTGGACCGGGAATCATTTTACCGTTACAAACATATAATATTTTCTTATTTTCATATTTATCTTATATACGTCTAATTAAAAATTTTAGGTTTCGTTTTTTTTTCTTTACTTTACACTGTAACATAACGAACTCAAAGAATGTTTTAAAAGAAGAAATCTAAGTCAGTTAAAGCTTGCATTGTCTGGTTTCTATGTGTACAATCGTAAAAACCATCACTTAAGCTAATGTTCCCTTGAATTTACATGCAATATATTAAATCGAATAAACAGAAATAAAATATTTTTCATTCCATACGTCAAAAGGAAGAAACAGAACACTTATAGGACCACTCTGTTGTCCGTCTACCTACTTGTCAAGGCAAAGATTATGTAGAGGTATCAGGCTAGAAGCTTCTTTTATAGTAAATATTTAGAACTTTGGTCTCTGGCAGCACAGAAGAAATCAGGAGTCTAAGTCAATTCAATCGCAAAATATGTGCTATTATGCAGCATTGTTTTTCCGTTTCGTATGAATTTTGCTTTATCATAACCTATAAGGTACTTCTCGTGGTATTACAGTTCGAAAAATTTGGCGCAAAGTGAGAACTGCAAAATAAATAAAGTAAGAAATTTGAATTTATAGATCTTTCATAAAACAAATTTATATGTTGTTTATTTCTTACAAAATGTGTGCACTTGCCCACCAATCTTAATCTATCGATTGATTTGTATAATTTATTTGTCCCGTTGAGCCTACAGTCCTGAAATTTTGATATTTTAACATTTTATAATCTTGATTGAAATAAAATATTTATTAAAATTATAATTTTTGTCTACATATGATTAATACTATATTCTATAGTTTTATTCTTTTTTATAAGAAAAACATTTAAATCTTTCTCAGCACATCTCTTTTTTTTGCATTCTAGAAGTTAAACAAATTACATTAATGTTAATTTGCATAGCATCAACTAACCTAAAGAATCCTAAGAACACGACTCCTCAGATGAACGTTTTACTTGACATCTCACCAAAGTAAACGCTTCCTCCGTCTTCGAGTGGTTTGTCAACAGTTCGATACAACCTCGGAAAAGCTTTTAGATACTTACTTCTTTAAAGTACGCCTCTCAATCGATGCAGCTTGAAAAGTTTTAAGCATCTGTCTTACAATACGTGCTCGAAGATTTCAACTTTTGCTGTAATATTCAATAACAATCTACCTTTTATAGTTAAAAACATTTTAGATTTTGTTGAAAGAATAGTTGCTTCAGAATCCATATTTAGTATTTCTTTCTTTTTCTAACATCCTATTTCTTAAGAAAAAAGACATGGTAAATGAGCGTACGTCACCTGATGGTAAGTGATTACCGTCACCCACGACACCACGTAAAACCAGAGAAGCTACTCGTGTGTTGCCGGCTTTGGCGACGGTTGGGCGCCGGAGCCTAGCGTTACCTAATGTGAAATGTATAAAGCCACTACCTCACGCCGGTGTTAAACGCCGGGGGGTGGTAATAATCCGGTCGAGTCTGCCCATGCGTGTTGCCATTACTGGCTACGTGACTCTTCCACTCGTACTTTAGTATCTTACGACACCACAAGGAACCAGGGTGATCCTATTCTAAGCCGGGAACACACGGAGGAATTTGTTATATTGTCTTGGCAAAACTGTTTAAAATAATGTCTTTTTTCGAGTACAATAGTAAGTTTGACATCATGACGCCAAAAAGTATCTAATAGAGAGCAAGAATACCTTCTTTATTTTAGTACGAAAAATAGTTTAATCAATCAATACTAGCAGATAATATCACAAACGTCTAAAATATATTATTCTGGCTGACTGACTTGAAATGAAGTATTCCTTCTCTCACAATCCGCCATTTTGTTTTCGATAGTGCAATTATATAAAAGCAACTACTTTAAAATAAGCAATATTTTTAAGAATAAGCATATATTTGAAAGGTATTTTTTTATCATATCAATAAAAGTACATATCAATAAAATTATATCCCGTAAGCAGGAGTCCCACTATAACCCGCAAACAGGAGTGTAAGCCGAGAAAAACTAATATTAAGACACTGCTTTCCCCACTTTCCGCCTGGTTCTAGAGGCATTGCGTGGCGGAACTCAACGCCGCACTTTGCATTGACACCAGAGCGAAGAAATGAGAATATAATGAAATTCATTTCCTCGAGTGGGGATCGAACCCACGACCAGTCGATTTTACAGTCACACTTTGTGCTATTGCGCTACGACCAGCCTCTATTACATTATATAATAAAATATAACATTTTTCAAAGCAAATTTATTTTTCTAAGTTCTATTCTGAAACATATTAAGACGTTTCCTCATAATTTTTATTTGTATCAAATGTCCGACAGCGTAATTAAATTCAAGACTCCGAAATATTATTTATTTAATACAAAAAAAAACATTTCATTAATGTAGCTAATTAGAAAAACAAGATCACATTTTTGTTTTTACAAACGGAAGTACTTCCCTTGTAACTCAAGATGTTACCCAGTACAAAAAAAGGCAATTATAGATTCATTACACGCTTTCTTTCTATTTTTCTTATGTTTCATTATTCTTACAATAAAGAAACAAAACCAAAATATAAATTGCTAAAGGTTGTGTCTATTAAATAAATTAAAAATTTGCTTCACATTGTATTCTGCATACATTAGGGTAGACAAAGGAAGCCTAGTGTGCCTAATGTCCATTTTACGCTGATTTTTTGAGGCATTGCGTGTTGAGTGACGGGCTTAATGCCGGGTTTTTTCTTCCTTGGTGCCAGAGTAAAGAAACACAAAAAGTTCTATGGAAGCTTTTTCTTTTAAACACTAAAAACAAACATTCATAAATACATATTTAATAAAAACTAGAAAATAAATATTTAGTCATTTTGATGAATTTAAAGTAACACTTACATTCACATACATATTTGTTTAAATATTTACAAATCGTATCAGCAAAGGAATTTATGACAAAATAATATCAATTGGGTTCGATCCCCACTCCAGGAACTGAAATATTTATGTACGTTTATATTTTCATTTCTTCGCTCTGATGTCGAGGCAAAGCGCGGCGTTGACTTCTACCACTCAACACTCAATGCTTCCAGAATTCGGCAGTAAGTAGGGAACGGAGTGTTTAAACACTAGGTTCCTAGAATCCTTCTACCTACCCTACTATGTGCAGCGTGAAGCTGATAAAAAAACTTAAATGAAGAGATATAACTTCACTAAATATTTTTGGTATATTCTGAAAATGAATAAAATATTCTACTAAATGTTGAATGAAAGCTGAACACTTTGATATACAGTGTGCTAGTAAATAGACACATCTCGCCCATTACTGGCGAAGCAATTACTTTGAGTGGGAACCTTCAAAGGTAAGACTGCTTCGTTTCTCGTTGCATCATTAAAATATTGCAACATGAATATATCAACTTATATATTATGTTTATATAAAAAAAATTGAGGCCGTCGTGGCAGTCGTCGCAGTGTGTACTGTGCTTACTGTACGGTTATGGATCCGATTCCCACTCGGGGTAATTAATTATTTAATATTTTCATTTCTTCATATAGTAATTAGTAGTTAATTTACTTAACAAGATAATTTGTCTGTACTGTATTTGCCTATAATTTTCTATAACCCACTGCTATAGTGACAAACTAGGATATATATAGAAATAAAAAAAATATTACTTTCACAAATACATTCTATTATACTATTTACAAAATACAACAAAACACAATATTAAGTTGGAACAAAAAAGAAAATATCTTTTATAATTTACGTAAAACAGCCTCTACATGCAAAGCTTATTATGGTAAATATTATATATCTTCTTATATTTCTAGCATCTTCTTTCATATGTCACGTACTTTACCCTAACCCCTTCGTACTAAGTACCGAGAAGCCAATATATTTCATACTTACGAGATATTTAATCCAGCGGCCTATTGTATTGAGGACATAGTAAGGGTATGAACTCTAAATATGCTTTACCTTCCTTTAGGGTGCATAACGTACTGAAGTAATAGCATTTTTAAAAGTGATATATAATGTACTGATAACTTTATTTATATCTTAAAAGCCATTTTTGCAGGTGATCCTTAACTTACTTATACGGACAGGATTTTTTATGGTCTTTTTTTACTTAACTTCACGCTTTATCCCTAGCGAGGTAGTCAGAGAGAACGGAGTGCCAAGCGCTACGGTCTTTACATACCTCTTTCGCCTCGTCCACTATCATCAACCTCTTCATATATTCCCTCCGGGGGCATTTACGAAGAGGTTTTTTTCTACTAAGATTATATATTTAAGGTTATACAAAATATTATAGAACTGAGAGCTAAGCTTAACCGTGATATATTATTAAAAAAAGATTCGATCTGAAATATGCAGCTTACAGTTTACCGAAATTCCATATAAAACTTACTCGTAGAAGGATAGTTTTTTACCATATTTCAGTACTTTTCAAAGAGTGCTATTGACGTTTTCTTTAATATATTTTTATCAAATTTTAGTATGCCAAGGCTAAAAGACAAATACAAAATTTGCATCTACCTCTATCCATCATACAAATAGAATTCAAATGATTAAGAAAAAAGTTCAATAGAAGTATATAAAGCTATTGATATAACATTAGAAAAATACAAAGTTTTCAACTAAGAAATTTAATAATTTATTATAATTTAATTCAATTTATACTTAATCTTTTAGAAAACAAGGCATTGGCTTCCCGAACGTCGATAAGCACGTAACTAATGGTTCGTTAGGATACAAGATCCGGTTTCCTTATCAGTGGAAGCGCGTCCGGTTATATCTCTTCGTTAGAACCGGATAATCCGGCATAAAGTTCAGATATCTTTTCAATAATTACGTTATTAATGCTTAGAATCTTTGGTAAGAATGAAGTTTATATTTGGGTTTTATGAAGGAAAGTTTCTTAAATGATTTGAAATACGAAAATAAATCTGTATATTATATTTAAATGACACTTTGTAAAGCTGTACTTACAATTCTGAAACTTAATTTTTTTAAGATTATATTATAAGATTCAGGTTCAGTTACTATTTATTTGATCACCACTAATATATCTGGTTAACCACTGTACAATTAAAAAAAATCAAACAAACCAAAATAAATAAAATAGTAAAAAAAAGTAACTTATATATATATATATATATATATATATATATATATATTCAGCTTTTATTTCGTAAATTGTATCAAGTGTCAAAACACTTTGTTCTCTTTTGTCAAGTGGATAAGCTTGTGAAACGTAGTTCTTCATTCTACTAGAAAGAAAAATAAAGTTATTTCCTCGATGGCATATCAATCCCGCAACGCGCGTCGGTCGATATTTTGCGCCACGATAACCTGTTTTCTTCTTGTATAATAATTAATATTTTTTAATATACATATACATTAGCTTATTCGATCTTCTTTGGAAGTATTCTTTATTTTATACCTTAGACTCATTACTCATTTAGAAAGATGAAAAGAAAGAATAATTTTAATGTTTCCCATATTAAAATTCTAAAGTTAGATATTTTAGACTTACGACCGTTAAAAAGTTGCTGTGTTTTATATTTATTACTTATTTAGTATCTTATTGGGCGAGCAAGTATGTGACAGTAAATGCGTCTCGTTGTGGGTTCGATCCCCGCTAGACAAAAGAAAATATTACTTTGATTTTAAATTTACATTTCTTCTCGCGGCGTTGACGTTCGCCACTCAACATGCATGGTCTACAGAATTCGGCGGAAAATAGGGAATGAGAGTATCATCATACTAGGTACCCTCTGGCTTCCCTTTTAAATGGGGGATATTACGGGAAATTGCAAAAAAAAAAAAACAATATTTGATGGAAACATACTTTATTTTATATCCTAAGACTCATTACACTTACAAAGATGGGATACATGAAAATTCTTAAGCTCTATATTTTAGTCTTACGACCGTTAAGAAGTTACAGTGTTTTATATTTACTACTTATGTAGCAGCTTGTTTTATTTCGACGCTGAAATATTATTTATTCATTTTCTTCGGTTCAATAAATATTCGATAAACATCTATGAAAATTGCTAAAGGCTTAATGTAATCCTAGTCTAAGCTGAGCACGTATTTTTCTGTATATTCTATAATTTTCCATAATTTTATCACCGTTTCATTAAATTAAAATTGATTTATATTACAAATTCAGAAAACATAAGATATTGAACATAAAACATATGGATAAAAACTTAATTAGAAATACAATGAAGCTACACTAGTGACAGCCTTAATTAACATTTTTATTCTGTAATTTTCAGAATTGAGATAGAAAGGGTTAATTAATCACTCTCTTCTCTTCTTATCATACTCCTACTTACAAAACATTAATTAAGGCTGTCGTGGTGCGGTAGAATAATCATATGACTGTAAGCTCGACATATTTGGATTCGATTCTCTCTCAGGGAAACGAATGATTATTTATTCATATTTTTATTTGTTCGTTTTGGTAACAAAGCAAAGCATGCTAATGAATTTCGCTATGTCTTGAAAATTCGGCAAAAAATGGGAAACGGGGTGTCTTAACTTTTCTCAATGTCTACCCTGCCTACATATGGGAGCAAACTGCAAAAAGCTAAAAAAAATCTTTAATAACTTCGCCTGTGAACTCCCAACTATTTCATTCAGCTATGTACATAGCAAAATTAGTTAATAAACAAATTATTTCCTACTAAACAAGTAGCCAGGTGCCTCACAGAGTTTTGAACCGACAACGACGAAGACAGGTGTAAAATTAATGAGATGAGCGCAGATTATGCCGACAGCTATTGTCACACTAATGGGTGCGCCGTACGTAATCCTCATAGAATATTTGAGATTCCTAATGAAACGTCTAATACTTAATTTGTCTGTATACTTAAGTCCTTGACGATAATGTATTTTAATCACTGTAGCGTATTCATAGCCCGCGTGCTCCCCCTCGCTGTTCCTTTTATTAGAAAGAAGTGCGTAGGATTTTAATACTAAATTTTTCCATATTTATTTTTGTTTTACCCTACGCATGGCTGGATAGGCAGAGAGAAGCTAGTGTTAAGACACTCTGTTCGCCACTTTCTGCCGAATTCTGGAGGCATTGTGTGTTGAGTGGCAGAACTCAATGCCGCGCTTTACCTCGACGCCAGAGTGAAGAAATGGAAATATAAAATAATACATGTTCAAATAACAATACATTTAACAGAATAAAATTGATAATATAAGATACTAGAGGCCGCCCGCGACTTCGTCCGCGTGGAAATCCTATGATAACGTAACAATATTATCAACATAAGAATTATGGTAACTAAGTATTGCAAAGCCCTAATCATAGGTCTATTGGTAGCTACTGCAGTATGCTCCTGTATACCATATCTAACGACTTTTTCTTTACGCCATAAGCATAAACATGCACACTTTTCGCTTTGGAAACACGTGAGCAAGCCACATAGAGCTACCCATGTGAAAAACATTGCGTGTCCAAATGTAAGCCTGCTACCTTCAAGGTTTGAACCTGCGATTTGTTGATCGTCATTGAAAATGCAACTTTTAATGGGAATTGCAAGCGTTTAAAATTGAATGGCAAGTTGTTGGGTATGATTGGAATGTATAAGAACATTGTCTCCCTTGGCTTCTCTGGTTAAAATTTTGGCCCTCACGAAGTGCCTTCCTAGTTCGGTAACTCGTAAGCGTGTAACGTTTCATAAACACGGCTCGTCCAGGTTACCCATTAACAAAACGGGTACACCTACCTTTAACTGCAACTTGTGTGATGGCACCCCGGACAACTCTAAATAGTTTAGGAACTCTATGGGATAACTTGTATAGTCATCGGATGATATAGCTGTGTCAATGGAATTATACACTGATGTTGCGCTGTTTATTTTGGCCAAGATTTTTTTATTTTCGCAACAGTCTCATTTTTTGGTACCAGTATTGTTCTTTCACACAACCAATTTTCGTCAAGAATATGATGTTGCAGATTCGGAAAAACTTGTTCTATGAGTTCGTCTTTTGTCTCCACAGCATGACAAAATTGCTGTGTGAAAAAAACATACCTTCTTGGTCGGTGTCAAGTTGGCCTTCACCAATTTCTAGCAGTTTCTGAGCATATGCTCCTGATTTGACATCGCTGAATAACTGGACTTGCATGTTAGTGGTAAGATAAAGCTTTTCAACTTTAGACCATAGATATGAAGCTTTTAAACTTGTGATTTCATGTGCAGCAGTGCCTCTCTCGATAACAGGTAAAGTCTGTCTAAAATCTCCTGCCAATAACACTACCACAGCGATCAAGTGCCTCAATAGAACGTTTGTGTGACATAATGCACTCGTCCCAAACAATCAGCTTACATTCTTGCAACAGGACGCCGCGGGCACTGCTCTTACTGATGTTGCACGTTGGGGTTTCTTCATGTGCTAGATTAAGAAGAGGTAATTTAAAAACCTAATGTGCCATCCGTCCACCGCTGAGCAATGTTACAGCGATCACAGAGGAAGCCACCGCTAATGCAACTTTACGGTCTCTCAGAATTTTGCTAGAAGCAAATTAAGCTAAAATGTTTTACTTGTACCACCCGGGGCATCAAGAAAAAAATACCGCCTTCACCAAGCTTAACTCGTTGTAATATTTTGTTATAAGTATCTTTTTGCTCGGGTAGCAGGCGTGGTTCTGTTTCGCTGACCTGAGCCTCTAATAAAGCGGTATCGTAACTTAGCTTTGATCAAATCGGTCGACTACTCTCCTCGACGCTGCGGTGTAGGCATACCGAAGTCGGACAATTTTTTACCGGAAATTGTTATTATTTTGTCCTGTATATGTCTCAGTGCTTCATTAAAACATAGATCATTGTTGACTTGATACATCAACATGATGACAATGAAACAAAACAACCATTAAATGACAAATTATTTACCTATCTACAACCTATAATTTAAACAAAAATGTAGTAATTCGTTGTATTAATTAACAGGTGACCTATCTAAACAATTTTTAAAAAATTAAGTACTTTTCTTAACACAAACACGTAATACATTTAAAATGCAAGACATACATATCTATTTACTAAAAATTATAGCTTAATAGTAATTAATAGGAAAAAAAAACAATTCTTATCAGCCAATTAAAAAACAAAACCTCGCTTAAGTCTCATACAAAAAACAATCTGCCAATAACCTAACCTTGCGCCTGGATGTTACTTCAATGCGTTTATAAGAACTGAAAATTCGCAAAACGGACACAACCGTCAACAACGTCTGCCCAGTACAGTATTCTCCATCCAACGCCCGAAGGGCGTTGGGAAACGTTTTCAGGGGCGTAAGCCCTATTTTCGTGGTACTCTCCGCCGGCCGTTACAACGGCCGGGTCATTGTGATGGGTCTAGGCCCGGTGGGAAGATACGCCTGCCAAGACAGGCGTTGAGTATAGGGAATCAAATGAGAGAGAGGGCAGGATGAGCAATGTGCCACCTAGGCGGTCCGCTCAGCCAGGTGAGACTCGCGGTTCCCCGCGAGAGGCCCAGCTTAAGCGACCAGCGACTAAGGTGGCTGCTCAGGATTCGGACTCACTGTCCGAAGGAGAGGGTGGGAGAGGGATGGCATCTCTTGGCAGGCGTTTTCGGGCGTCCGGCGGTCTTGCATGGAGCGGAGCTAGATCTCTTAAGTGCAGGTGGTGTGAAGCGTCGGCACGGCGGAAAGCGTTGGTCACTAGCCGGCCGACGTGTACCTCCAGGCTCTCCATCCTCAAATCCCTCTCGAGAGTTCTGTTTCGGACGAAGTAGGGAGCCTGAGTAACTCGTCGCAGGGCTACGTTCTGCACCACCTGCAATTTCTTCCTCTGGGTGTCGCTGGTCAAAGCGTACCACCCAGGACTGGCGTAAGTTAGATGAGGCCGCACGTACGTTTTGTACAAGTTTAACTTGGTCTTGAGCGGAAGCTTCGCTTGGAAGAGCGGGCGCAGCAGACCGAGTGCGACCCTTGCTGCGTTCGCCGCCTTCTTCACTTGTCCTGTGAAGGACAGACGTCTATCCAGTGTGACGCCGAGGTATTGCGCTCCTTTGCGCCAACTGACTTGCTGGTCTTGAAGTCTCCGTGGAGGAGGAGGCTGTCTGGCGGAGCTGAAGTCTCCACTCCGCGAGCCAGTCCGGCAGCAAGTCGAGGGCGCGCTGGAGCTTGGCGGCTGCGTGTTTCGTGTAACGTCTGCCCTCACTCGTATGCCCGCGTTTGGGTCGCGCACTCAGCGATGAAGTCTTTTCCCCCACCACACGCACCGCGCGTCGGACCGCCCGCCCCACCTCGCTCCCGCCTTCGGCGCCGCTATGCCGCTAGATCACGCATTCCGTTTTCAGAAGCGATAAATGTATCTATTTTCAATTAGGAATCAATCCCGCGGGAACTCCGGGACAAAAAGTAGCCTATATGTTATTCTGGGTCTTCAGCTACCTACATACCAAATTTCATCGTAATCGGTTCCCTAGTGTTTGCGTGAAAGAGTAACAAACATCCATACATACATTTTCACAAACTTTCGCATTTATAATATTATTAGGATGAGAAACATTCAAAAGAAAAAGACCCAAAAGTACATATTCTCTAAACTAACTCCATTCAATCACGTTTGTACAGCCATTGTCTTCCTACTTGACATGGTTATAAACAAATATTTTGTCATGCTCTCACAGGGATTACCTTGACAGCCTCTTTGTAGATAGGATGGAAAGTTTACCTTATGGTCCAATATTTTATGGTAAACCGTGTTCGCAAGCTAATACACTCAACTATTTATTATTCGATGCATATTTTACATTAAGGCCTATTTCCAAGAAAAATAATATGTAAGGAATATATAATATTTAGTTTATTTTATTTCTTAGAAAAACAATATATAAGGAATACATAATATTAGGCTTATTGTTTAAGTAACTATTTAAAAATATCGTAGTTCTTTTAATGTAAATGAATGTTATAATGTATTTGCTTTTGAATATAACTATGCCGTGTAACAGCACAAATCGCTTAATTAAATAAAAAAGTAGTCATTTATAAGTAAAAATTGTTTTTATTTTATTTATCTAAAAGCATTTACTTTTGTTAATGTACGTGAAATTTCGCAAGATCAGTTAAAATAACTTGCCAGTGTCCGATTAAGCTAAAATCTGAAGTACAACTTTAGTTCTGATGACATTAAGATAATTATCAATTTTGTTGTCAATCCAAAGTGACTACCCCAACAAAATGACCGACAGGATCTATAGCTGACACAGTTTCGCTCTCCGCCCAAATTATAGACCAGTCTTATCAGCTACAAAAATTCACATAATTTTATTATAGCTAAGAGTTCCCACGCGTAGAGAATGAACTCACAATTGACTGACTGATTGACCGAATGACCACGCGAGAAGCACTACCTTTCAAATAAAAAAAATCATCAAAATCGGTTCACCCATTAAAAATTTATAAGTTAACAAACAAAAAAAAAAATACAGTCGAAGTAATAACCTACTTTTTTTACAGAAGTCGGTTAAGAAGTCTCCAGTAGAGTGCTCCGCTCGCTTCGCTCAATAATATTTCAGCTATAAATCACTTCAATAACTTCATACTTGATATTATATTCTAATTTAAGAAATTTATTAATACTGTATTTTATGACATGCATTTATTATTTAGTCAACACCGAGGTGTGCGCCCCCTGCCGATAGCTGGGGTTGTATATCATTCTGTCATCAGAAGATTGATGGCCTTACTTACAAAATTGCTCTTCATTAGCAAATATAATTAGTATATTTATTTAAAACGAAACGTTGAAATTCGTCATATTTCTTTTACCTTTTTTGTATATTTTTCCCTAAACAATACATAGAAAAGAAGACGAAGCTTTCTAAAGAGCCGGTCGTGAAAGCTTTATATATTTTGTCTGTCTTATCTTGTTTTTACACTTCACTACCTGATAAGGAAATTACTAATTAAATTACAAATGCCTTAAGGGTGTTTTTCTACGCGTGACCGGATAAAGGCTATTATCCGGCAGTACGGTGATTGACTGGATAAATATTTATTTAACTTTTGTAATTTTATATATCTCTAAACATAGATAGATATTATAATATTTTCAATTTCAACTTTCACTCTGTTTCCCATATGAATCGGGGTAGGCAAAGGAGGCCTAGTGTTAAGATAGCGGTATTGGAGGCATTCTCAAGACTCAAAATTTGAGTGACGGAAACCAATGCCACGCTTTGGCTACTTGATACTTCATTTCCTCAAGTGGAAATAGAACACAAACCCGTCGCGGATACAGTCATACGTTTGTGCCCCTGAGTCACTGGCCAGAACTTATAAACATATATTACCAAATAAGAACATTAGAGGTAAAAGATATTATATGAACTACAAAATATTTTCTTTAAAGCAAAGTGAATTGATGTACATAACCTTGGCAAGGACAAATGCAATATTTAGATAAATTTTAATAAATGCGTCGAACCCTGGCTGTTCATTTATTAAAGCACCGAAGGCTCGCTTATTAAATTTGAATATACTGCTCGAGTAGTGACCTCACACACTCTTCTTTATTAAAACGAGGCGCGTAGGTACTGTTACCTACGGCGTCGGTACGGTAGCTCATAATGTGTAATTCACAAGCAGTTCCACAGATGCTCTACAAAGATAGTATACTAATTACATTTTGTATGTTGAAGCTTTTAATTTAAAAATTACTGTGTTTGTGGGTAGAACAAAATATAAATTTCGTATTTTACAAAATTTATATTATTTAATTAAATATATATATCAGTTTTAGTATTCAATTTCATGTAACCCATTAGTAAAAAATATATGATAAAACTAATGTAATTCTGTTAATCATATCTATGCACATATGTACATATCTAAATACTACAATGTTTTTACTGTAATTGAAAAACAAGCCATTCAACTCCATACAGTTATTAAAACAACATGTTTTTTTATTTAGTTCGTACAAACGTTATACAACGTTGTGTCAACTAACTATATGAAGTGCTAAGAGAAAAAGTTATCAAGAAGGTTTTGATTAGTTTTTCTCTTAAATCTTAGGTATTTTTTGTCAAAGAAAAGTTGTTTTTGGATGAATTTTTCAAAAAATATATTTATACAAATATATATATATATATATATATATATATATATATATATATATATATATATATATATTTGTATCATTTTTCATTTCATTTCTAAAAACTTCAGCATATGGAAAGGAAGCCAAAGGGGATCTAGTGTTAAAACACACAGATCCCCAATTTTCGAGTAGCTTGTCTCCAACTGAGAATAAAACCCACATCCGTCATGTTTACAGACAACAGCTTCTATAATGTTATATCAAAATTTATAAAAGCTAAATATGTAAATGTACTCAAATCTAACTAGCGATCACAAGCGCAGTTCAACTTTGTATTTTATACTAAAATACTACACCAGAATATATTTATTTCTTAATTCTATAAATGCCACATCTAGAAATCTATATGTGTCAATACGTGCACACTTACGAGTATGTATGGTGTAATCATGGTTTCATCAAAAGCGCTACATATATGTATTCGCTCTAGCTATCAGTTCGTCGGAACGGCATTCATGTACAACCCTAGCCGTCGTATAGGTAGTTCGCAATTATGAAATATGAATGTACCAAAGTGTATTTTGCTTTTCTTAGCTGGCTGTATTCAAATTTATATATTTTATTATTATTTTAGAGATATAGAGTAATAGTGAGTGAGATTATTTTTATGTTTTGATTTATTATTAAAGCAAGAATAATAAAAATATTGGTATATGAAATCGACAGTGACACTTTACAGTGTCTGATTGTAAACGTGACGATTGTGGATACGATTCTCACATGGGGGAGTTAATAATTTTTATTTCTTCGTTTTGGTAAGAAGACGACTACGATGACTAAAATAATTTCAAATAAAAACAAATAATAGCAGTAATTCAATAAACATAATACAATAACCAGCGTACGGTACTAAACAGATCTCCTTAATTAAAAAAAATATATATTTAATAAAACAAAAAAAAATCGAAAGCTTTGTACGGCTACACCAAAGAAGTCTGCGGTGTATGAACAAAAATTACTACGAAAATCATTTCCTGTGGATATATGATAAAAACCTAGAATAGACAGAGATAAAGAAGAAGAAGAGCCAGAAAGTGAGAAAGAAATATCAAGCACAATTATGTAATTTAACACAAGTCTCCCTCTGCCAAGCCTGCAGCGAACAGCGTGAAGCTGAAAAATAAAACACATATGCCCTTTTATTTACATCAACGTGCAATAAAGGTGTTCGTGCGAATTATTATTTTCTCTCC
>DWGR01000158.1:0-30037 GCA_018247715.1 Heliconius burneyi
AACAATAGCTCCCTCTGCCTACCCTGCTGGGTGTGGGATATAGCGGGAAGCCAAAAAAAGGTAAACCATATTTTTGGTTCTTACCTTTCGAATAAATGATTAATAGTTCGAATCGTTTAGGAACATTTTTCAGTTCGCTACACATAAATTTTCACTTGCTTGCTAATTGTGAACAAATACCCAGGAGTGTACTTTATGGGAGATAAGGGTCACCAGAGGTCAAGTGTTCGTAAATCACAGCTGTCACTTGCTTCATTAAGCCGGGCTAGAGTCGTGAATCAGTGTGAATTAGTGTGGAGATCAAAGGAAATTAATTGCGTGCGAAATACTGATTAGAAATATTTTGTAATAATTGTATTATCTTGAGATTTCCTTTTTATTCACAAATGTATATGATTTATGAATGAAGACGGCATCTCAAGATCAATCTGAGACCTGAGAGCGGTTTTTAACTATGTGCTTAAGTGACAATGCAATAAAAAACTATTAATGAGTTGGTCTGATGATGGAACCAAGAGCTGAATGGTGGAACTCTTTAGAGATTAGGTTCATACTATTTAAAGCTCCGGCCACACTCTATACTACTTGTAGCTTTTAGTGTAGGAATGCGTTACTTTATAGTTTTTTTTACTAGGTATTTATTTACCTTATTAGGTATATAATTTGGTAAAATATTCTCTTTAAAATTCACCTTTCCCGAAATATTATAGGGCAATAATTATAAGGCCTTGGTGTGACTGCAAAGGGATGGTTGTGGGTTTGGGTTTTCCTCCCCACTCGAGGAAATAAATTATTATTTATTAATATTTTCATTAATTCGCTCTGGTATGTAATGTCTCGAAAAATTCGACGGAAAGTGGATAACGGAGTGTCCTAACACTAGGTCCGCTCTGCCTATCTTACTCTGTATGAGGGATGCAGCAAAAAGCTGATTCGATTTTTTTTGAATAAAGATATTTTAATTTATTCATATTGCATACTGAATCATATTTATTACAAAACTTCTTAACCGTTAAACTTCACCACTTAATGACTTCTTGATAGCTGCTGTTTTATATTCAGACTGTACTCACAACTTTTATGAACAAGAAAATAAATTAATAATTAACTTTGCTTCAAGTAGCGTGAACATTCACTAATAACTTGTGGAGTTAAAAAAAAATTTGCAAAAAATTTCCTTAAAATTACCATATTATAAGCGCATCGTGTTCTCTCTATTCGTGTACGAACTGTTGCATTTCATTAGAACTTACGTAATTCTTGCGAAACGAAATTTTTTCTTTGTACCTTCATGCTTATTCTTTTATATTTTTAGGGTTTCATACCCCAAAACGAAAAATGGAACTGTTGTAAGATCACATTGTTGTCCGTCTGTTCGTCGATCAAGCTGAAATTAATATTAAATATTCAAGTCTGCAGCGGCTACGAGTAATTGCTAGGTCAGTATGATGATATGAGCATGAAAGAGGCTGGAAAACCTATGTTGGAAATTTGCAAGGAAGTTTTTTTGGCAACACCATATTTGCCCACAGATAAATTCACATGTATACATGAGAGCGAACGGAAGGAAAAAGTATAATTTATTTATTCTTAATGGAACTACGTATTCGAAGCCAAGTTATGGACACGCGAATGTTTAGGAGGGCTGAGCTGGGAACATTATCTACTCGTTGTTAGAATAAGAGGTCTGTACGTTTACGCACCAGATGAAAAAACAAGAAATATTATGTATTCCACGGCACTTTAATAAATATCGAATTGAAACGCAACGTTGCAATGTCACATTTTTTTCTAAATAATGAAAATCAATAAAAAGGCTCAAAATTAGTTAAATATTTGGATAATGTCTCTCCTTCAAATCAATTTAAGTTGGTCGCGTAGCAACGCGTTAAATTAATTATAACCTCAACAACAATTTAATTTGAAATATATTATTTATCGCAAAATGAAAAGTAAATAAGATTATAAGTTTTGGTTTAATCTTATATATAACTACATTCTTACATCGTAGCCTCGTCTACTTTGTGGTACTTAAGATAACAAAAGACATTAAGACAAATAACAAAAAATATATTTTTTACTTTTCATAATATTTACCACAACTTAATCAGGTTGTCTAGGCAATTCGGATAAAATAAAAATATTCACTACTCTCTGAGTTACTTATCTGAGAAATAAATAACGATCGTAGTGACGCATTACTTTATTTCATTCTCCTAAGTGTCTTCTTTATTTAAAAAACACGTATACAAATGAGGAAAAAATAATAGTGTTATAATGTAATAATCCAGCTTTGTAATTGATGTTTAATGTGAAATTTGCTCAAGGCTGAATTAATATTTGTTCATTCATGTAAACGACTCATGATACCTTTATGACGTAGCAGCTGTATTTTATAACTAAATATATTAATAATTGAGAAACTAAAACTGGATATTAAAAATTATTAAATCTAGGTACTATATTGGACAGTAGTTTTAGTCGAACCCACTGTTTGACCGAGTATTGCAATTATAATATATAATAGAATATATGTAATTTACGTTTTAAAATACATTGTGCCTAATGAATTTTGAATCTACAAATATTTTCATCTAACATTGACACATTATTAACAGATGACAGTGGAACTAAAAAGATCCTCACTCGAGGAAGTGAAATATTTATTTATATTTCCATTATTTCGCTCTGGTCTCGAGGCAAAGCGCGGCATTGATTTAGTGCTCAACACGTACTCAACATATACTCAACACGCAATGCCTCCATAATTCGGCTGAAAGTGGGGAACGGAGCGTCTTCACAATAGGTTCCTTCTGCCTACCCTGCTATGTGCGGGATACAGCGTGAAGCTGATTTTAATTAAGATATATTTAGACAGCATTGACATACGATTGATTATTTCTGATGGTACCAGAAAGTAACTGATAGGACCATAAGCATATTTTTAAATTTTATTTGTTTAAAATTTACTTTAATATAAACAACCATTCTCCGTAACAGAATCGAACCACGTTTAGTCAGAACTTGCAATTCCTAACTACATTTTAAGTTTACTTCTATAACCTATTCACAGATAGTAAAAACGTACGTTTCCACATTTTGATGACTTTGTTACGGACTTATGTCTCTTTGCTCTTTTATTATGATTAAAATATTTTGTACAATGTATGATATTCTATCTGATATACGATTAAAATGTTAAAAATTGATTAAATAATATAAAAATCGGTCAACGGGGGGATCCGTATTAATCTCAGCGTTGTAGTTCAACTCATACAAGTTAACAAACTTAATTTTGCGGGTAAATGCACTTATTTTGTATGTAATGAACTGCAAATAAAAGCTTAAATGGTTGTATAGTTTGTTTTCAGTAATATAAATATAAATTTTCACTAACTGTTAGAAGGAAAAATTACATTTAATTATTGTAATTTTCACATTCAACTCGTGGGTTTAGTTTTCGGCACTCAAAACGCAATGACTTTTAAATGGAAGGATGAAAAAATATGTATAAAAAAAATAAGGACCCCGACTGCATAAAAGTAAGAAAATAAACATGCCCAATAGATTATTAGGATTAACAGACGGGACCTCTTTGACTGATGCGGGGTTCCCGGTAAAGGTTTTTTTGATCGAGGTCCGCCAGATTCCGCCACTGATTAACTGTCAGATAGCGCAGAGCCTACAGCCACTGGGCATAAAAAAGCTAAGACTATAGAGCGTGAAGATTCTTTAGGCAGTCTAGGTAACACTTAGAGAAAACAAATTGTTTAAGTCTTTTTACATTAATTTTTTAAAATTATAGAAAAATATATAGATATTTTATATGAAAATATATATTATTCCAGTCCACTGTGATTGCTGTTTTAATTTCTATCAGAGTACACGACGTGCGAAATTAGAACCGAATGAGGTATATTCCACATTATGATTCACATTACAAAAGCCCATCATGTAAATTAACCTGTCGAGTGATGTTATGCTATATGCGAGAAAGATTAGATTTTAACTTTGTTAGATTGAGCATTGCTAATATAAATAAGTAATTACCGACTAATATATTTCAATTTCACTCTATATTTTGTCCAGACTAGTTCGATTAAAGAAAAAAATAACTTAAATCAGCTTCACGCACACAGCAGAGTAGGCAGAGGGTCGTGTTAGGACACTCCGCTGCCCACTTTAAGGTGAAGTATGGTGGCATTGCGTGTTGAGCAACAGAATTCAACGCAGTGCTTTGCCTCAATACCAGAAAGCAGAAATGGAAATATTAGCTTTAAATAAATATTTCTTTTCCTCGAATGAGGATCGAACCCACAACCAATCGGTTTACAGTCACACTTTGTGCCTCAGCGGCACGCAGTCGTGGCACCTCAAATAAGTTGAGTGTCGAAATTTAACGTGAGAGCGGCATAAAGGCTTTATATGATTTGATAGCATAAATTAATACCAAATATTGGCCCAGTATTGGAAAAGAAGCAAATATAAAAAAGTTTCTAGTTCATTTTTGTAAATCAATTTTTATACAAGATACGTTACACGATTGCGTAAATCTAGTATTTTAGATTTAAAAAAATATTTAAAATAAGATTTCTTTTGAAAATTGTAAAATGACCAATAAATTTTCATTCAAAATATATAGAGCAACTGCAGCGTATTTGGGATACTGAAATTGGAATACTCCGTTATCTAAATAGATATAAATGCAATGTGTATTTTTTAACCGTAAGCACAACGCCATGAGACACACGACGTCATTAAGTATTAAAAACAGTATGCCATCTTGACATTTTGGTTACCAGCACGAAGAAAATAAGATGCCTGTTTTGAAAACTTTGTCGGTAAAAATGCAGTTAGTGCTAATCATTTACTGTAATAAGTAAATCTTCATTGTCATTATTTGAACTACTAAGTGACCTTGTTAGTTTATTATATAACATTGATTTTCTTAATATTTTTAAAATAAAAAAATCCACATGGAGTTTTAAGTTACAATGGTACGTTGTTAATGTGGAATACCGACAGTGAGCATAATTTGAAATATTCCAAATTATATTCCAATTTTATAAGTACATCAATAATTCTGTTGTTTTTTAAAAATGGCAAAATTTCATAAATACAAGACGTAAAAGGTTAATAAAGGAGGATATGGCCGCTGCTATTACTGCTGTTCGAGAAAAGAGAATGAGATTCTTAAAAGCAGCTAAACACTTCAACGTTCCCAGGTCAACACTTTTTCGATTTGTCGAGGATAAAGACTCCCCGATTGAATTGATAATGAATAAAGTTATTGGCTCACGTAGCTCTAGTTATTTCTATAGGGAAATCACATCCATCGGGATGGATCTCATTTACGCAATGGCTTCGTAGAATATGTGAAACCAAAAGAGTCATCCCCTGTGCTCTTAATTTTTGATGGTCATTACAGTCACACTAAGAACATAGAGTTAATTTTTTTTTTCGAATGTGATGCTGTTAGCCTTATTGGCTTTTACAGCGACACCGGTTGGGTAGGGAAGAGTGTACTCTTTCCCTGAGGAATAATCAGGCACTGGATGGCTGCCTGTGAAAAATAAAATCAAAAGCTACAGGGGCGCCCCCTAGCGGGGCTCGAACCTCGGCCTACAGCCTTCGATCGGAATGGGATAGAGTTAAAAAATTTAGCAAACCATGTCAATCAATGTCAACGACAGTCGCTTCCAACATGGTTTTTGCTTTGCAATTGTATAAAGTGGTGACATGAAATCAGGGCCATCAGTTAGTAAGACAGAAATTCGCTCTCTTGTTACTCCTCATATTTCACCCGTGCCCACAATAAAGTATATATATATATATATATGTATATTCCAATATTTCCTGCACCCTTAGTCAAATTCAGATTTTGCATTTTTTTTTAGTTTATAGACATTTTGTAATATTCCTGGTTTTTGTTCTATTTGAAGGTTATCATTATTAAAGTTAAATAGTTTTCCAATAATTTAAAGTATTTTTTATCGAGCTATCCCATTTCTCCTTAAATTTATCCCAAAAAACAAACTAGTATTCCAAATATGCTGCAGTTCCTCTACTCGTACTGCATCCGTTTGAATTTCAGGTATTTTCGGAAGTTATAAAACATTTCGTCCCTGCCGCCGACGCAACATACTTTTCTGTATAAACTGCGAATTCAATCACACTACACTTTGATTTCTACATTGGTTTGTCAATAACAATTGCGGTACATTTTAAAATGACAAAAATGAATGGCAAATTTTTAAGTGAGTTCAATTCTATTTAAAGAATTTTAAATTTAAATTAAATTTGAAATTCAAATTAAAAATTAATTAAAATTAAATGACTTATGTTAATATGCTTCGGTTCTTTTCAATCTCTCTTTGTTATCTACGATGCAAAATATTTGAATGGACAGAAAGTAAGTCAAAAAATTACTCATCACTAACTTCTGTGTACTAACACTACCATAGATACCATATTCACAACCTTTGTGCTTTAAGTAAGATGTCCTCCTATGCCAAGATTGCTTCAAAAATAAAAAAATAACGATTTACTGGATTGTATTAGGTAAGGACTTAAGGTCTAATCAGATAAGATTTGCGATAGATTAACTAAATTTTGGCATCAAACTGTACGAACTATTCGGTTTCGCGTTTAGCTATTCGACCATATAACCGTTGTCACTGTATTTTAAATAAAACAATATATTTTATAAGTATATAAATAAATAATATTTTTATAATAATAAAAAATTGGATAATAAAACATGGAATGGACACTAGTCTTCAGAAACTCCGTTCCCCACGAAAAACTGAACCGAGGAAATTATGTCTCTTTTTTTTTGCTAGACACTTTCCGCCGATTTTTTCAAGGCGTTACGTGCTAAGTGGCGGAATTTCAAGCCGGGCCTTTTGCCTTAGCGTCAGAGCGAAGAAATGAAAATATTAATAAATAATAATTCATTTCCTCGAGTGAGGATCGAACCCACAACGAGTCGCGTTTATAATCACACCACGACTGGGGCACTATGAAGTAAATAAGGTATAGAAAAATGTAAAATTATGTCGATATATGAGAACGCGGTGTATAACGTTTCAGTTTCAGACACAAACGTATGTTAGTATGACTTTTTTACAGTTTTCCAATGGATGTGCAATGTCGATTCGGACGTAGTACATGTCAGGACAAGATTAAGGAGCACATTTTATTTTATAAACATAATGAAATATTATAATTACAGTTTCTAGAGTTACCAACTATATTCTAGGAAGTAGCTAAGTAGAACAGATTCTTAACAATTTCAAGATCCCATCATTTGAGGATTTTAAGAGATGTAATTATTAATGGCAGTGCTTTACTATGTTCATAATAGTTTTGGGTTCAAGCCCACTCGATAGAAGGAAATATTTTTCTAACCCTTCCTGAGAAAAGAAACCAAAGCATTGAGTTCCTCCAATACGAACACAAGACATAATATCTTGATCCGGACGGAAGTAAAGTGTTTTGACACTAAATCCTACCGTTTGATTCCATTCAATTCATCCAAACAAAATGAAATTTAAAAAAATAATTTATTAACAAAATACACGAAAACATCCAACTACACACATCTATTACATCTAGATGGCCTGATTTCTACCAGCGTTGATGATTTTCGTTTTGTGATTGTGAAAAAATATTTGCGCGACAGTGGCGCGTGATTTACTATCGAAAAGAAACTTATATTCGCGTTCAATGTGCGAGAGATACTCGTGTACGTCAGAGAGCGATGTACGTTGAAGCGAGAGGGTATAATTAATAAATAAAATCTGTACGCTGTACACCGCACACATCAAGGTAGGCAGGGGGAATACAGTGTTAAGACACTGTTTCCCTCTTCTCTCAGAATTCTGGAGGCATTGCGTATTGCGTGGTGGAACTCAACCTTGCGCTTATGCCTATTGAATATATAGAACATTGAACTTTTATGTCTCTCGATTACCACTTTCCACTCAACTTTCAAGACATTACCTGTTGATTGGCTGAGCTAACGGATATAGATAACTCGTATAAATAAACAACAGCACCAGGCAAAGGGATCCTAGTATTAAGGCACTCTGTTCCTCTCTTCCCGCCGGGTTTTTTGAGAAATTACGTGATGAGTGGCAAAAATGAACGCTGTGTTTTTGCCTTGGTGCCCCAGTGAAGAAATACAAATATTTATAAATAATGATTCATTCCTCCGAGAGATGATTGAACCGACAACCGTCGCGTTACATTCACACCCTTGTGCCCCTGCGCTACGACGGCCTTAAATACCTTTTCAATATTCTAAAAATATATTTTTCCAATATTGAATGATATTGTAAAAATTAATTGTTACAAATACATTTAAGAACAGTAAGCCACTTGGCTAACAATATTAATCTTACTATACTTAGCTTTATACCGGAAAATTATCCTAATTCCTTCCTCTCTTTGAAGCCTTTGGTCCCTCTTGACTTCAGTGTGTAATCAGTAAAATGTTGGTAAAATAACGGATGAGTTCATCGGCTTAACATATATATTACTACCATTGGCCTAAAGCCCTTCCTCGACACATTTGTTGATTATCCAATTTGAACTCTTTGGAGTTCGTAAGATTAGGATATCCAACCAAGCAAATGTATTTAGTTTTACGTTTTACTAGGAATATACTTCATTACCCAGTTTTCACCCAGTTTCCCCACTGAGTGGCAGAACCCTATGCTGCACTAAATTTACCAAAGCAGAGTAATAACGCATTTCTCCAAACATGAATCGAAGCCACAACCATTGCGTTTACACACACAGTCCCACTGTGCAACGATGACCTCATCAACGTCATTATCATATTTTTTTTAATATAAAAGAAAAGTTTAAGCACCAAAGTCAATGTTGTTAAACCAAACTTATGATTTAGGTTAGAATAATATTACAAGTAGGTTCCGCCTCTACCGCTGTTGTTTTACGCATGCAGCGCCAGCTGTAATATTACGGGAGTTCTGTGGATATATCGAGATGTTATTATAGGTTAAAAGATTTTAGTTACATATAGATAAATATTTGGTATTAGTTCAATAAAATATGGAAGATTTTTGGTAAATAATTTTGTTTTAGATTGGGGTAGCTAGTTTATTTTCTGTATAATTTTGCTATTTTATGAATGTACAAGCGAGTCATTGTAAGCCGATTTGGATTCCCATTCGGTGGAGTTTTAAATACTTACATTTCCTTGCTCTAGTAATCAGACAACACACAATGCCTCAAAAATTTGACAGAAAGTTCCCAGGTTCCCTTTGCCTATCATGCTACGAGCGGGATACAGCGTGAAGCAAAAAAATAGGGAAGAAATTCTGGCGGAAAGCGTAGATCGAAGTCTCTATATTAAGTTCTGCCTACGCATAGCCGTATGCGGGATAAAGCATGAAGCTGAAATAAATAGTATTTACATCGTTTTTTTATAATTATTTCGTGTACATATTATATAAAAAAAGCGTGGCGCAGCAACACAAGGGGGTGACGGTAACGCGACGGTTATAAGAACAAAAATGTTCTAAAAAATCCAAATATATTTTATAAATTTAAAAAAATACAAAAAATATCAAATATTAGTTCAGTTTTTGTAAATAAAACCGAAACTTCCGCCCGTCTGGTATGGGAATATATTTTAAAAAAAGTTTTTTTGTCGAGGAGTCGACATCTTTAGTCCAATTTGCATGCAAATGGCATCGATTGCAACAAAACGAACCGCGCAGTAAATGCCCCACGATTGGGAAATGTATATATCGGTCACTGAAAAGTCGATTTCTATTCATATGTTAGTAAGTAGGCGTTGCGCCTAATACAGGATTTTAGTTTGTCTAATATATATATTTAAATTCTATACAAAACACATTGATTTTTATTTTTTGCCCATAGATTTGGTATTTTCAATTTACTCGTAAGTAATATCATAATTGATCGCTTCCTGTACTTGGAATTAAATAATGAAAATTTATTATCTATATGTGTCAATGTAAACCAAAACAATCAATTTAAATATTTTTAATTGTGAGTGAACCAATAATTGCATGTATTTATTGTTTACTTGTACTATTGAAATTTTTAATTTGATTATACATCTTACTTTTAATTCTAAGACTATTGATATATATAAAAAAATAGATATATTATTCTCTATACATTTACCAATCACAAACAAATCTACAGCAAATATAGTTTGCAAATGCAATCGAACTTCATTTGGGAATTGTACTAGTAACCTTCAGTTAGCAATGTCAATCAAAAACGTAGCGATCGTTAACCGTATATCTTAAAAAGTAATCTGAATGGAGAAATGTCTTTAGTAATTTAAAAGCATTTTCTTCTTACAACACTATTGATGAACATGAACAATATAAATCCTTAGTAAATCTGTTTTTATCTGTCTATTCCCAATGGAATGGCAATTTACAGTCTAAGACATCTGTAGAAATATTACTCATTGTGTTTTTTTATTACATTTTTAAAGTATAGGCCGGGGCAAAAATATTTTCGTATTTTGAATGTATTATTAGTAATCAAACCTCTTCGGTTATACTGAATGTAACTGGCTGGTTAGAATGCCATATAGTTTAAATATATAAAAAAACCATTTCTCCCAAAAATTTCTGCAGGAATGGGATCATGGTACTACCCATAGGATGGCAACAAGTCATCAATTAAAACGGGACATACTCGTACATATTAAATATATTAAGAAATTATACCTAAAATTAATATTTTCCTTTATATGAAGTATACGAAGATACTTTTGCACCCACCTAGTATTATAATACAATAATTTTAACGTCATTTGAAAATTTTATACTAAAAGAGAAACGAAGATTTTTTTTCAACTTGAAAATTTAAATGATTAACTATTTTTTTGTTAGTTTTATAGCTGGTACCTAACCACCTATAGGTGGAACCTAAACTGGTATTGAGTGACGGAACTAAACGCCGCATTTTATCGAATTATCAGAGCAAGTGAAAATAATTCAGTATACAATGTGGTAATCGAATCCACGCTTACAGTTAGATCGTCCGTAATATTAAAAATTGTTTTAATTAAATATTTAATTTCATTCTATAACATTTTCGGATTTCTTTCATAATTCAGCACGTAATTTATCATCAGTGGATTATGAAAATATATTTTGATGTCACTGAATAGAATTCTAGGCCATTAAGTTTATTTTGAACGACACCTTGTGGTGTAGTAAAATAGAAATATAGATAAATAAATTAAGAAATGAAAAAAAATGGTTATTAATATGTGTCTCATGAGTAACATACTTCTTTTCTTATAATATGATGTCACAGATAAGTAGGATTTTTTTTATACTGATCTGCTCGTCTTAGGGAAAATCTATCCAGACAGCAGACCTAGTTTTATTGTTAAAAACTTATATATATTGAAGCCATCGTGGCGTAGTGGTATAGCGTCTGACGGTTGTGGGATCGAATTCCATGAAGAATTTTCCTCACGCTGTATCCCACATATTGCAGAGAAGGAAGAGCGTGAGAACCTAATGCTATGACACTCTGCTCACGTTAAAACACTGTTGCCACATTCCACTGAATTCTGGAGGCATTAAGTGTTGAGTGGCGGAACTCACCAGACACCAGACACCAGAGCGAAGAAATAAAAATATTAAATAGATATTTCGTAGTGTCTTAACACTAGGTTGCATTGCCTGCCTACCCTGTTGCATTCAGGATACAGCGTGAAGCTGAGAAAAAAAATTTCAGAGAGTAAAAGTCATCGAAGATGTAATATACGAGTATTTTTTTAGCTTCACGCTGTATCCTGCACAAAGGACGGTAGGCAGAGGTAACTCGGGAATGTTATTGAATATATTTGGAAAATTGAGATGGGTGTAAGTTCGACAAGTAATGTCTTAAATTAAGGCGGAATTTGGAAAATGGAGTGCCTTGACTCTATCTATTCTCAGCTTGTCTTGCTATGAGGGAAAAACATTAAGGTTTTTTATCCCTAGTTATGTTATATCTGCTTTAATGGAATGTGAACAATGTGATTTATTATTACAATTCTCTACCTACCGCATAAATAGCGCGGGCGTAATGTGCGGATGTATAAAAAAATGAGAATATATTAAATATTTTGTTTTATTTCTCCAGACGTGTGTTTTAGTATTCTTTATTTTAGCTTCCGTCTTTTTTTATATTTGATGTTTGTTGTTGTTGATAATAAACGAAATATTTAGGTATATTTACATGTTTCTTTTATAGGATTATTTAAGCGAGTCAAACAGAAATAAAATGAAAACAACCTTGGATGATCTTCGATTTTCTTGCATAATTGTTTTGTTTTTACTGTTAATGTTTCATTTTAAAATAATCATAAAACTTATTTAATGTTATTTATTTAGAACAAGCCATCGTGGCGCAGCGACTGGCTGGCGCCACAGTTGTGAGTTTGATTTACATCCGTAGTAATGAGTTGTTTTAATTTCCCCGCTCTGGTAAGAAGAAAAAGGACAACGTTGAATTCCATCATTCAATACAGAACGCCTCAAGAAATGGAGAAAAAGCTGGGAACGGAGTTTCTGAACTCTAGATTCTCTCCTATGCCTGCTGTATGTGGGGTTACAGCGTGAAACTAAAGCTATTTTAACTAACAACTAATATATATTTCAAATAATTCTGATTATTTATAATAATCGCCATTTTGCTTTCAAGTCATAGTTTATACTACAGCTATAAACACTTTGGGTTTTTTGGTGATATCTAAACGGGTATATTTGTATCCGGACTGGAGAATTCTACATTAAAATTTGTTTTGAAGGTATCATTATTAAAACACTATGTTTTTTTTTCAGCTTCACGCTGTATGTAACAGGGTAGGCAGAGGGAGGCTATTATCAAGACAGTTACTCTCTATTTCCTCCTAAATTCTGAAAGCATTACGTGTTGAGTGGCGGAACTTGGCGCTGCTCTTTTGCTCGACACCAGAGCGAATTAAATATTAAATTAGCTCCAGTGGGACTCGAACCCACAACCTGTCGCGTTTACCGTCACATGCTTGTACTACTGCGACTGGCCTCAAAGACTTCTGATTCTTTTAATTGAAACGAACACTAAATTATTTGAATAAATGTCTTAATTGTCAAGTCAAGTGATTTTAAATTTGTCTTAATTACGAAACGAACGAACTACGACTTGATTCATGACACAGAGAGATAGAAGCAAACGGGAGGCGTGATTCCTAAGTGACTCGTGGCAAAAAGTTAACCTTCCGCTAATGACCGGAACCTGTTAGATTAACTTTAGATGTATGAGAGTAATTAATATAATAGATTGATTTTCTAAATAATTTATTGTCTCATCATTCCGTAATCTAAATATTTTTCATTTCGTATGCGAAAGTCACAGTTTAATTAAACAATGCCCAGATGTGATAACAGGAAAAGCGAGTAACCGCGCAGAAACATGCAAGAGGATTTAATAAAATGTCGTCATGAGAGTGCTACGACTGGAATAGAGGAAAGAAATTTCAATTTTAAAAGTCATAACAAAAGAGAAGATTTTATTCTTTTTAAAATAAAATAATAAAATTTAAATAAAATAATAAAACAATTTTTATAGCGATATATTGACTTTTATCTCAAGCAGTCTCCACTGAGAACATAATGTTACATCAGCTGTCTAGTTTGTTGCAGTTCCACGCTTATTCTTTTAGACGCGAATAACGTTTGCGCTTCGTAAACTTAAAATAATATGTAAAGGAACCTTTTGAAATTTATTTAGTATAAATATTTTTAAATTGAGGCAAGGTGGGTGGACAAAAATACTACAATACTGAAAGATTATGTGTTGAGTCGCGGAACTAAACGCTGCAATTTTTCGTGCCAGAGTACATCAATTTCCATTCTAATTGACAAATTCAAAATACGCACGGTTGTGAGTCTGAGGTTGTGAGTTGCTACTTTTATTTTTGTATCTTCCTTTTTAAAATAAAAAATATTTTAAAGAAATCGCTGTCAGTTACCTTTCATTCCTTCAATATAAAAGTAAAATTAATTAATAATCGGCTTTAATATACAATTTTACATTTTTCATTCTTCTTTAACTTCACGTTAAAATTGACATGGAATTACTAAATTATAGACACTCGCCAAAAAGTCAACACATTAATTGAACTGAATTCAATTGTATATTAATATCCATCAAATATACCGCGAAGCTGAAAACAAGAAGGTAATAAGATTCTCTAAAAAGAAATTACCTTTACCAATTTTAGTACGGAACGCCAAAAAGATGAAAGAAAAACATTTCTTCTACTTGGCGATTTCCTCTCATACAATATTCATTACTAGTCCGAGTAACGGAAGAATGTCTTTGTCATTTTCATTAAGACTTCGACAACGCTTTTGAGAAAAATAGGCTTTTATGATAAATAAAACACGATATTATGGAAAATTGAGAGATAATTATAACTAGTGATTTTGTTTTTTTCTGCTTCACGCCGGTCGTAGGGTAGGAAAAAAAGTGCGTCTATCTCAGAGGCCTTTCACCTTAAAGGCCGACAACGCTCCTGTAGCTCCTCTGATGTTGCACGGGGTCGTGGGCGGTGGTGACTTACCATCAGGTCACACGAACGCTCGTTTGCCTTATCCTTTTTCATAAAAAAAAAATAATTAGAATGTGGTGTCAAAAAGGACAGAGTGACAAAATTAAAATAACTATTTAAACAATTCGGGTATATTCTACAAAGGTGTAGCTTCACGCTTTTTCTTGCATCTGATATGCAGGAAAAAGATAAGATAGCTTCAGTTCCCCACGCACCGCACTTTTTTTTGCTTCACGCTATATCCCACAAATAAAAGAAAAAAATAACCTAGTATTAAGAAACTCCGTTCCCCATTAAGACTAACACTTTTCGCCCAATTCTTCGCTCGGGTGTCGAGGCAAAGCACGGCGTTAAGTTCTGCCACTTAACACGCAATGCCTCCGGAATTCGGCAGAAAGTGGTGAATGGAGTGCCTTAACACTAGGTTCTACTGTTATGTGCTAGACAAATTATGAAGTTAAAATAATGTAATACACTCTTTATTGCTCTTATTAAAAGTATTAGAAGGAACAAAAAATATAAAATAATTGGCAACAGGTAAATTTAACTGTAAAAGAGATTTTTGCAAGACAAACAAAAAGAAAGAATATGATCTCAAAAGTTCTTCAAACTCTACGGATATGCGTGAACCTATAACGTATTTATGTTTGTGTAATTATGTGATTTAGCAAAATACAAGACTCCTCCCATACATTAGCATACATGTAATCTCATTTTCAATATGTAAATCGTTACACCTCGCAACGTGCGATCCGTTCAGACACTAGTGGAATATAAATGCATTCGCAACATCTTTAGTACTAGCTGATTATATCGTGCACTTTGTTGTTTAAAGAAGTTTTAGTTTAAGAATATTATTTATAGTTATACCCGATAGAAGTAACATACTTATCTATAAAGAGTTGCAGCCCGCAACTTCGTTTGTATCTTTGCATTTACTATAGTAATAAATAATATTCGGTTAATTCCGTTTTAGACCCGTTTAGTAATATACGAATACATATTCCGTAGTAATACATTGTGAACCTTCAATACTGAAATATGTACGAAACCCTCGGTGGGCAATTCAGACTTGCAATTGACCGGTTTTTTATTATTTCATTGTCATCGGTTCTAGATATGTATACAAAATTTCTAATTATTCCAACATTTCAAAGTCGGTCATAATCACATTAAATTTTTCCGTTACACAATATTAAAGTAACACAAATTACAGTAACACAAAAACACAATATTCAGTGATACCTTGAAAATATATAAAACTGGTTATATTATAACGAAATTATACTAAATATTTTCGGAAACTGTAGCTTATTACTGTAGAGTTTCACCTAAATCTATTCAGTAGTTTTTGGGTGAAAGTGGAACAAACATACATCCTCACAAAGTTTCACATTTATATAATAAGTAGGATACATGATTATTACTTCGTTTAGTAATGTGTGTGACTAACACATAGATGGCTCCACTAATACCAAATATTTTTTTTTCGATAGTGTGAACCTTTTTAGATTAACTGTCAAAATTGTATGTCAATCCAACCATTAGTTTACAAGTTACAGTGCTAAAGCACTGTAACTCGTGTGCTACTTTTGAGTTTTCAAAAAAAATGAATTCAAAGCAATTTCGTGTGTTGATTTTTCATTGCTATTTAATGAAAAACAATACTATTCAATGCCAGGAATGGCATGAAAAACATTATTCGGACTCTGTTCCATCAGTTACTAGTTCCTCGAGCAAAGGCGCTGGTCAAGTATTGATAATATTTTTAATTCGTTTCTAATACATTTATTGATCTATGGTCGCAGCAACATACAAAATGCAATTTACGCAGGTGCTCACTAAAGTTAAGAGCAGTTTGACGTTCTTCTTTGTGACGCTACGGACTTGTTTCTAGTGGGATTGAGTTGGTATGTTAGCTGTTAGCTATAGTATATGAAGCTTTTACCTAATTACGTTCTATTGAAAACATTTGTGCTTTATATAAGTTGAATAATGCGAACTTGATTCGGTCGTGGCATAACGGCATAGAGTTTGGCTCTAAGTGTGATGGTTGTGAGTTCGATTTCTACTCCATAGATGGAACTGTTGATAAACAGACAAACGAACATTTCCTTTTTTATTTAGATTTTAATACGGTGTTTTTAATTTATTAGATAAGATATACAAAGAACGATAATTGTTCTAATAAATTATCTTCGACTATTATACGAGATAAAGGTAATAAGGCATTCCGATATGGATCTCTATATCAATCATCTAGAATGTAGATTGAGTTGTTATATTAAATTACAATTTGGTATAGTTTAACCATTTGCAGAATATTGTTGGAACATTAATACATATCCTAAATATGTATTATATTACTTACGAAGACCGGTTATGAGGTTTTCGACCATAAAGACCATTGTTGTGTGTTCGATATTCACTCGGGGAAATGAATTATTATTTTTTAATATTTTCATATGTTCTCTATGATACCAAGACCAAGCGTGTTAGTTAATTTCGTTACTCAACACGGAATGTCTCAAAAAATCACAGGAATCAATTATCATAATCAATTATCCTCGTCACTTTTGACTTATACTAAGAAAAAGGCTCCACGTTTTTTTTTCTGCTTACCAGAAT
Organism: Heliconius burneyi; assembly: GCA_018247715.1. Taxonomy (NCBI): domain Eukaryota; kingdom Metazoa; phylum Arthropoda; class Insecta; order Lepidoptera; family Nymphalidae; genus Heliconius; species Heliconius burneyi. The sequence continues at coordinate 17,237 of DWGR01000158.1, forward strand.
ACACTACGTCCGCTTCAATACCAGATATTTTCGGAAGTTATAAATAATTTCGTTCCTGCCGACGACGGAAAATTCTTTAGTATATAAGCTACGAATTTAATCACACTATATTTCGATTTTATATTGATGTTTTGTCAGTAAACATTATGGCATAATTTTCAAAGTAATGAATGAATGGCAATTTTGAAAGGCTGTGAGTTCGATTTCTGTTTGGGGAATCTCTGTTTATATTTAAAATATTTAGGTTGTTTTCAATCTGTCCTTGTTATCTGCGATGCAAAATATTTGAACGGACGGTAAGTTCGTGAAAAAGTTACGAATCACTAACCTCTCTGTACTAACATTACCATAGGCTTATTCCTGTGCCATTTATTTATTCAACTTCACGCTGCATCCCACACATTACAAGGTAAACAGAAAAAACACGAAGTCCCAGTGTAAAGACACTCCGTTCTCATTAAGATGCATTCTCTACTTTTCGCTAAATTCTCAAAGCATTGTGTGCCAAACTCATCGCCGTGCTTTGCCTTGTTACTAGAGCTAAGAAATGAATGTATTCAATATCTCATTTCTCCAAATGGAAGTCCAACCAACAACTGTCGCGTTTACATTTATACTCTTGAACCACAGGGCCATGACAGCCTCTGTCTGCCCTGTGAGATAATAAAAAATACACTATATATGTCCATAAAGTTTCCACAAATATTGCCAATGACGGCGAACCTTAATCCTCTGCATTGTATTAAGTGAGGGATTTGGGCCTAATCAGGAACGATAGGCGTCAAACTGTATCAAAATATTCGGCTTAGCATTTAGTTATTCGACCATATAATCACTGTCCCTGTTTTCTAAATAAAACGATAGATATAAAATTGTATAAGTAATAAAATATTTAGGTGTTTTGTATCATCAAATATCTTACTATTTAATATTTTGATGTCAATAGAAAACTCCGCTTCCCATATACTGTTGTCAAATGTAGCATCTTGTCTTGTTACACGGCCGTGGAAATGGTGTTTATTTTTTATATGAAAATCTAAACCACAACCGTAGTTATTAGGAATGATAATAAGTTAATTACTGCATTGGTATGCTTTCAATTATTTTTATTGTACCTGTACTAACATTACCATAGGCTTATCCTTCTACGATTGAACAGAGGGAACGTGAGGTTCAGATACTTCGTTCCTATTAAGACACCTACATTCCCTACTTTCCACCAAATTCTTGGGATATATTACCACCAGAGCAAGGCAAACAAAATAATAAATATTTCATGTCCCTAATTGAGAATCGAACCAGCAACTGTCGCGCTTATAGTCACAATCTTTGGTCTCTACCCTGTGCGATAATGGAACATCAATAAATATAATCATGTGCTTGAACCCACGACCTTCGTGTTTATACTGAGATGTGCTTATATGCTAAGATAGTTTTAAATATATTTAAAAAAACACTATATATCCCTAAAGTAAAGTTATATTGGTAATGGCGGCGAGCATTAATCTGCTGCATTGTATTAAGTTAGGGATTTAGGTGTAAGCAGGTAGGATTTAGGATAGCTTAAACAAATTTTGCCATCAAACTGTATCGAAATATTCGGTTTTGCATTTAGCTATTGATATATGTAATCGCTGTCATTTTTTTATTAATAAAACGATAATTATATAATTTTGTATTTATAAATATTTTACTTGTCGAGGTCGTCGTGGGGCACGGATCCAGGTGTGGCACTGTAAGCGCAATGATTGTTGATTCGATTCTCGTTCAGGAGATCGTAATATTTAATATACACGCAATGCCTCAAGAATTGGGTGAAAAGTGGGGAACGAAATGTTCTAACACTAGGATACCGCGTTCCCTCTGCAAACACTGCTATGTGCGAGATACAGCGTAAAACAATCCGTATGCCTCATATTGTAAAATAGGCAGAGGAACCTAGTGTAAAGGCACTCTGTTTTCAAGTCTTGTTACTAGACTGAGGAAATTTGTATGTTCCTAATATTATTTATAAGTAAATTAAAATGTCGTTTGGCCATTTTGGGTTTTTTTTATTATTTAATAATAATAAAAAAAACCAAAAATGTGAGGAATAATTGTTGTTTTTCTGATTAATCGGTAAAATAGAAAGAGCCAATTTTGTTTGTAAGGATATTCCAAATTTACCGGCAAGTGAAAGATAAGAAAGTGAAAGAAAACTAGGTTCTCTATATATGAAGCAACTCTACGCGACGAAAGTCACATTGCTTCATATATACAGAAATCAAAGTATTTTTAACCAAACAAATCGAAACAACAATAAATGTATATAAAAACATTACAAGTTATGTCGTTGTGCGAGGGACGCGGTCTCAGTTTCAAAAACAAAAGTATGTTAGTATGACTTTCCAGTACAAAAAACACGGTTTTGCAATGTCGATTCGGACGTAGTACACGTCGGGACACGTGTAGTCACACAGTTTATTTTATAAAAAAATTTATTATAGTTTCTTGAGTTATTTGTATTATTTAAACAAATATATTTTAGGATGCATGATGTTGAATTTCAATATTAATGTAAAAAATTAAATCCCCTCAGTAGCAGTTACGTTATTGAGTAAACTGTGAAGAAAAAAGGGATAGGTCATTAAGTTTTTCCTTACAAAACAAAAAAAGAACAATCATTATATATTATTAAGTAAATTTATCTTTACATAAAGTTAGTGAGACAGACGACAGTGTTTCACTATGTTCACAACAGTTTTGGGTTCAATCCCACTCGACAGAAATAAATATTCTGTTACCCCTTCTGACAAAACAATGAAGGGTACTGACTACCGCCACTTATTACACATATTGTGTCATTGCGTATTGAATTTGGGAGGAAAATAGAAAGTAGAGTCTTTTGACACTAGTTCATATCGGCTTACTGAAATAAAAAAAAATACACAAAAAATTCAACTAGAAATGCCTATTACGTCTACATGGCCTGGTTTCTACCAGCGTTGATGATTTTTGTTTTGTGATCGTGAAAAAATATTTGTGCCAGAGAAACAGAGGCACGTGATTTACTATCGAAAAGAGTATAGAGTAAAGTAAGAGTAGAGTTATATTCGCGTGCAATGTGCAAGTGATACTCGTGTACGTCAGAGAGCGATGTACGTATACGTGTTACGTGTCATAAACGCTGTGTTACGTGAAAACGTTGTAGCGAGAGATTGACGCTATTATATTATTTGGTTTTTATTATTCTTTTGGACCAACGTCTGTAAAAAAAGGAGGTTATCAATTCGACTATGTTTTTTAATGTTTGTTACCTCAGATATTTTGACTCGGCGAACCGATTTTGACGATTATTTTTATTGGAAAGCTGGTGCTTCCCGTGTGGTTCCATATTAACTTGTTTATCGATAAGAAAATTACATAAGTCTTAAATTTTCTTTTCGCTTAGTTAAATTATGTATATTTTTTTTTTGTAAGAAATGTTTATATTAAGAAAAAAATTAAATCAGCTTCACGCTGCATCCCGCACACAGTAGGGTAGGCAGAGGGAACCTAGTGTTAAGAAACTCCGTCCCCCATTTTCTGCTGAATTCTGGAGGCATTGCGTGCTGAGTGGTAGAACTCAACGCTGCACTTTGCATCAACACCAGAGCGAAGAAATGGAAATATAAACGTAAATGAATATTTCCCTTTCTCGAGTGGGGATCGAATCCACAGCCGTCGCGTCACAGTCACACTCTTGTGCCGCTGCGCCACGACGGCCTCCATAGTATATATTAGTTATAAGTTATAAATGTCAATTCTTATAGTTTTAATTACTATTATTATATTAATATACGAGTATATAGTTTATATGTAGCTCTAGCATAGTAGCTCTCGCTAGTCTAAACATAGATTATAATCATTTCTTAATACAACTGTAGTCGGTCCCCGCGGGGATCGTTTAATATCAACTTACTCAGGAGCATTTACGTAAATAGGTTTCATAACTTGTCTCCGAGATAGGATAAGTCCATAACTTTATAGACTCAAACAACAACTATTATAATCGAAAGTTTAAGCGTTTGGAAGCTTTAAAATAAATTATTATATAGAAGCGTCTGAACGTTTCCATTGAACAATGAGATAAGAATAGGACGGTTTGGCTACGAGTACTTTGTTTATTAAAAAATGGTAATGGTAATTACTTAACATTGTTATATTTCTTAAATTATATTACATTTTTTTTATTAGAGAACTATTGTGATTACCGCGACTTTTCACGTAACGCTCATCACGTTTTTAATTGGTGATGTTTTTGATGATACATATTTTTGTAAATATAATCATCCTCATCATCATCGCCGAGCATTTTCTGTCTTAGCTACTTTTCTGTCTGTTTTGAAGGCAATATTGCTTAGTGGCGATTCAAGAATTGTCAATTTCTATTTGATTTAAAATTCTAAATAGAAGTGAATTGCTAAAATATTCAGTTTTATTTTTGTTTTATTTCTGATTTCGCGACTCACGGCTGTGTGTTTGATTCTTAAATAGATAATTAACTATTCTTGTATTTTTTTGTTGCAATGTCAAGAAGAGATTTCCGCCATCAAACACACAATTATCTAAAAAGTATTTTTCTTTCCTAAATGGGGAATAACACTTTAAAGTTGATAAATATCTTCATAATTTTTGTGTACTCAATCTAGACAGAGAGAACCAACTGCATTGCACACGACACTCCGTCCTTCTATATCTATCCCATTCAATATCCAATATTTTCATTTTTTTTAATTTGTTGGGGTAAGCAAATAGTGCACATACATATAAATAAAAGAACATCATAACAAAATAAATAAATGTAACACCAACACCGTTTACCACAGATTAATAATGTTGTGTGTTAAGTGGCACAACTCAACGCTGAGTCTACGAAACGGGGAAATAGAGAAGAGAAAACTCAATCACTTTCGTGCTGTATCTTGCATAAAGCATTCACTCAGAAGAAACCTAGTATTTAGACATGCCACTTGATTCAAAAAATTTAAAAATTATAAATTAATAATTATATTTTCGTCGACAAGGCAAAGCGCAGCGTTGAGTTCAGTGTTAAATTGAATTCGGTGGAAACTGAAGAATGTAGTATCTTAACACACAATTCCCTCTGCCTTCCCTGCTGTGTGCGGGATACAGCGTGAAGCTTAATTAATGTTCTTTCTTTATTTCAGTTTTTGAGTAAAAGTGGAACAAATGTCCGTCCTCACAAACTTTCCCTTTTATAATAACAGTAACTTTATACATTTTTGTACGTTGAAGTACATCAATATAAAGTTAATAAGATTTTTCTTAGAAAATCCATACTTATATCCTACATGTGCTCGTATAAGTCAGCGCTTAACGCCAAACCGCGCCATAATTCACGCTTGTTCGGGCAGAAGTTGAAAGACAAGATAATAGCCGCCCTATACCTCCTTAGCATATAAATAAAGATAGGTAAAGTTACCTTTCCAAATGTACTGTTATTTTATATTTTTTTGTTACTTTATATGGCGCGGTCGTCATAGTTTCAATTTAATGAAATTTTAAATATTTTTATTTCCGCTTTGGTAACGAGACAAAACACTTAACATTAGGTTCCCTCTGCCTAACCTGTTGTATGCTTGATACAGAATCCTATCAAAATCGTCAGATCGATAGTTTTTGATATACAAATGTATATTTTTGGGATATCACCACATTTCTGGAAGGGATTTTAAATAAAAAAAATACAATAAGCCTTTATTACTGGATAACTATACTAATACTATTACTAAATCTAAGTATTGCTCTCGGCAAACTTTACTTCTGTGACAGCTTGTCTTTCAACAAAGGCCTCCTCTAAGGATCTCCATTTCTGTCTATCCTTAGCCAGCCTGCCAGCTAGTCTATTCTGGACCGGCAATCTTTTTAAAATCATCATCCCGTCGTTTATTTGTCTATCCCTGATTCTTTTTCCATCTCTTGGATACCATACCATACCTGTTACTAATTTGTTCCGTTTCTCGTTTTCTTCTCGTAGCATATGACCTGTCCACTTCCATTATAACTCTTTGTATACTCGTACTATTTGCACGTTTTTAAATTTGGTTTTACTTTTCATTACCTGCAGTTTCATTCTCTTCTCTTACGTCCGGTTACATTTTTTTTAATTCCATTTTGAAATACTTTTATTTGCTTAGCAATCGATCCATCAAGGCCCCTATTACGTATTCACTCGTAATGGACAGAAGAAACCTATTGTAGTCACTGAAATCTCCACTTTCATCTAATTTTTTAATACATTTTGATTTGTCTGACTGTCTATCAACACTTCATTATATGGAGAAATCGAACTCACAATCATCACACGTAGAGCCTAACTCTGTGCCGTTATGCCACGACCGAATCAAGCTCACATTATTCAACTTATATAAAGCACAAATATTTTCAATGAAACGTAATTAGGTAAAAGCTTCATATACTATAGCTAACAGCTAACATAACAACTCAATTCAACTAGCAACCAGTCTGTAGCGTGACAAAGAAGAACGTCAAACTGCTCCCAACTCTAGTGAGCACCTGCGTAAATTGCATTTTGTATGTTGCTGCGACCAAAGATCTATAAATGTATTAGAAATTAAATAAAAGTATTATCGATAAGTTTAATAGAAAGTAGTGATTCGCATGAACTACTTTTTTCTTTCAGCTTCGTGCTGTATCCCCCATATAATAGAGTAGCAAGAGAGCCTAGTGTTAAAATACTCAAGTAACATAACAAAAAAGAAAATATTAAATACTTCATTATCTCGAGTGTAAATCGAACCCACAACTGATGGGGTTAATAGTCACACACTTGTGCCCCTGCGCAAAGATAGAGAGACGGTAGAATAACCAACCATCTTGAAATAATTCTACATATCCTTATAATGTTTTTTTTTAGAGATTCAGTTTAATTTTTAAAAATATAATTTAATTATTAAGAAGGAATACGAGTATATATTTTGAAAATTTTACACTTGAATATACTTAACATACTAGGCTTTAACATTTTGCCATATAGGCATAGTACTTTAAAACCACAGCGTTAAGTTCCGCCACACCAGGCTTAAATTCAAATAAAATTTTCTTTGTTAAAATTCAAAATTCTCGTATACATCATTTAATTTTTTTTAAACGAAGTGTGCTAACAAGTAGTGCAACTAGGTTTTCTCTGCCTACCCCACTATATGAAAAGCTAAAAAAAAATTCAAATAATATAACATTACTTGTACTATTTTTCACTGTGGTATTAAATATTCATAAATTTTTGTACAGTTTTTATATGCAGATAAACTTCTAAGAGTTCTAAAGATGCGGATATTGTTAACTCTGAAAGGGACCGCGAAGTTATTTTATAAAGTATAACAGTGTTCAGGATATCAATTATTCTGCATTAAACTGTGATGGTGAGTTGAAACTGAGCTGTAATTAATCTTTATAGAAGCTTTGTAGGTAGCGTCCGATAAGTTAGCTCCAGCTATATATACCAGAGTTGTTTCTTGCCATAATGATGTAGATGACAGGCCGTCGTGGCTCAGGGGCGCAGTGGCGTGACTGTAACGCGAAGGTTTTGAGTTCAATCTCCACTCGAAGAAATGTATTATTATTATTATTTGAGTGTGAGCTTAGTTGTTCCCGGCGTTGAGTTAAAAAATTACGATTAGTACAAAAGTTAAAATTACAGCTCACTTTCAACTCGCCATGAATCTGAGTTGTAATTAATCTTTAAAGAGGCTTTGTAGGTAACGTCCGGCAACTAAGCATTAACAATATATTATAAAGTTGTTTTTAGCAGCTACAATGATGAGGCTGTCGTGGCGCTACGGCACACTGGTGTGACTGTAACGCGACGGTTGTGATTCGATCCCCATTTGAGGAAATACAATATTTATTTCATTTATATTTTCATTACTTCGTTATGGTGTCGAGGTAAAAAGCCATATTGAGTTTTGCCACTCAACAAGCAATGCCTTAAGAATTCTATTGAAAGTGGGGAACGGTGTCTTAATACTAGGTTCTCTCTGCCTACCCTGCTGTATGCGTGATTTGATTAAATAGGTAAAGTATATATCAGATTACAGATAGGTCTAAAGCCGTAACAGATGCCAGTGGTCACCTTCAATGCGGGAATTGGAAGCTTGTTATACATATTATGTTCATGTTACAGTTAGCTAAAATGTTATTTTGACTGATATTAAATTAAATGTTAGTACTTTTATTAAATTATACGATTTATAAATCCAATGTTTATTTAAAAAAATACGAAATCTCCTCATTATAATTATAAAATAATTTTAATTTCATTTTTTTTTATTTACAAAACATCTTCCGAGGACACAACGCTTGTAGTAGACCGATCCACAGAGATGCGCTGGCGCAATGTATCGAATGGCAAAAATCACTTAAGACTCCTGCTGTTCAACTGACTCCTGGGCAAACTGGAAGGCATCGAATCAACAATAAATCTAGTATCACTGAGGTAAAAACTTTATGATTCTATAAGAACTTTTAACCAAAATATAAATACATGTGAAATAATTCATTTAAACGGAAACGATACTTTCACTACAACATGTAAATATTTGTAACACAGAGCTACCTGCTTGTGGTAAATACTATGAATTTACCGAACGTCATACAATGTGTACGTGTTACCAAAAACGTTTTAGCTATGCTTCAGTGTGAATTGAATAATTATTTTACTATACACATGTACTTAATATATCATTCGAAAAATATTAAAAGCAGTAAATTTAGTTTCTGTACTTAAGCAAACTAAGATTTGGATTATCGAGCGCTTTAGAATAAATAGAAATTAGCTTTTTTTTAGCAAAAAGCAAAAAGGTGAGTGGGCCAGCGATAGCATGTTGTATGTAACTTACGTATAACGACGATGTCCTGAAAAAAAATAATATTTAATTTGATTTATCTCTTTCTGTTTTTCATTCCGTATAATGCAGAACTTCTTAAATATAAATAAATATTATTTATATCTTACTCTAGGGAAGTTAATATAGCATATTAAAAAGACATTTTACTTTACCGCGATAAAATATGAGGTTAGCGGCGCAGTCCAGAGAATGCAAAGCATCTGAATAATTGAATAATAATCTCGTGGATAAATTATAATCTTTGTTGAAATTAAATATTCATTAAGTTGAAGATACGGCAAATGTCAACATAAGCTTTGGTGATAAAGAGAGACAGACAACGATTTTCGATATAAATATAAGAATAAAAAAAAACCAAGAATATTTTTTTTAAATTCCCTTGCTCTGGCAAGAAAAAGGTATTCTTCACCTATCCAGCTATTTACTGAAAAAAGTATAAAGCTGGAAAATATTGTAACTGCTTATTTTAAATATTGTAATTTAAGTACGTGTTTGATAAGTATGGACACCTTCCATCTCCATCATCACACCTTAACTACCATTTATTATCAAAGTACTCGTCAAGATGAATTAAACAAGCTCAAACTCGATGGGGTTGCGTCGTTTACTTACGGAGTTCCTAAAGCCACCTTCCAGCTCCATCATCAGATCAGCTGTATGTCATAATAATATCACATAGTCATCCGATTTATACATGCATGACAGATATCAGACAGGTGAACGTAAATAAAAGCTTGTAAAAATATTTACATATTTTGTGTGTGAGTTTGTTATTTACCTTTTAATATACGAATATTACCATCATGTACAGAATACAACTTTAGCAATAAGTAGTGTGAAATAAAATAGCAAATAACTTACTTTTAAGTTTTCACTTGTTTCTTACAAAATTAGTAGGTAACCTAGTTAGTTTCACCTAAACGTACCGAGCGTCTCTACAATAGAAATGAGAAACTGACAATAAGGCTATTGTCAGTTGCTGACGCAGCAACATGAAAGAAGTCATTTAGCATCCTCTCTGTGTTCCTGCACAACGAAGCTTGAATATAATTGTATATTGAAAACAACGTTTACCTTTGATGTAACCATCTTGTTTGTCATTTTAAAAGGAAAGTAATGTAAGCAATTGCAGCGCAGTTGGAATGGGTTTGATTAAAAACAATGCATTTGAATTTTATTTATTTAACTAAACGATACGGAAAATAATAAAATAACTAATTATAAAGTAACGAAAATTAAAATATTAAAAATCAAATCAGCTCAACGCTGTATCCCGCACATAAGGGGTAAGCAGAGGGAACCTAATGTTAAGGCACTCCGTTCCCCATTTTCCGCTGAACTCTGGAGGCATTGCGTGTCGAGTGGCGACACTCAACTAAAAAAATAGTACAAAAAAGTTTACTTCAAAGAGCTAAGCGTTAGGAAAAAATAAATATACTCACAATATAATTTTAGAAGCTTATAAGTAAAATGGTATTCTTTTCCTCAATAATAAAAAAAGGTAATTCCCATCACGCACTATGGTCAACTAAGAGCACTTCACCATTGTCAATAACGTTCGGGGGAGTCAATAGGGAGTTTTTGTTACTAAATAAGACGTCTGTTGTCGGTTTCTGTATGTTACATATTTAAATAGTAATTTCTATTAATATTTAATAATAATAATAATATTTCATAGTAATTTCTTTTTTAGCTTCACGCTTTATCCCGGATATAACAGTTAGCAGGATAAGCAGAGAGAAGCTAATGTTGAAACCAACGTTTCGCACATTTTTTTAGCCACTAGCTGTATCCCAGGCACACTCTGCTCGTCGTTCCTCATATTCCACCTTACTTTTGAGATATTGCGTGTTAAGTGGTGCTACTCAAGGCCTCGCCTTGTCTTTTTGTCATGACGAGGAAATTAAAATCAATACAGTTATTTCCCATCATAGGATTCGAACCCATGACCGGCGCGTTCGCATTCAGACGACTCCATATCATTATAGGATTCATTCATATAAAACATATTATAATAATAGAAAAATACATTTGTAAAACATTGTAGAACTGAAACTGTGGCACCAATCGTTTATTTAATATAGAATGTATGAAACTTATATTTTTCATTTTCATTTTAATTGTCAATCAACATTGTTAATGCCCGTTACGATTGTGAATTCAAATGGAATTTTAAATAAATGCAATACAAAATTAATTACTCTCAATACATATAAAAACTGATTGGTTTATTAGTCTAGTAATCAGGTATTTTAAACTCGTCATGGCATAAAGGTATGCCTCCCTGTAGTGGGTCCCGTTTCTACTTGTAGGAACGAAAGCGCGGCGTTAAGTAAAGCACTTAAATAGCAAAGCTAGAGCACTGACAAGCTACATACAGATTGAGGGGTTGAGGGGTTAGATTCCGATTTAGCGTTGATTTTCCCATTAAAACATTTATTTACAAATTTTGTACGAATCAGTGGCGCAGTAGCTTAACAATTAGTATACAGTAGTATTGTTTCAAACAAATTATTATCTATGCTTCTGTAATAATCCATACTCTATACTAAAATTTACAAGAAACCTAAGAATTTGTTTTGTTGAATTTAAAATCATTTGTATTAAATTTATTATTTATTTATCGAAGAAGACGTTAAGACCCGTCCGTTTCCGACTTTCCTCCAAATTCTTCAGGCATTGTGTATTGAGTGGCTTAACTTAACGCTGCAATACAATTTTGTGTTTTTTCTTCGCTTCTAGACTGCGCTGCATTGAAGCACTACTAAAACTCAGAATTTAATGTAAAACATGTATGTACATAAGTATGTTAATATATTTTAAATATTTATAATGACAGGTGCACACACACTGTATACCGCGGAACAGAGTTCAAGCCGGGGTCCCGATCCGTGCATAGCAAAGTAGTTATTTAGTCTATATAAAAGCTACTTCAATTAAGTTTGTAACTGAGTAAATGTTATACGTAACATAGGTCGTGCCTAACATTAAAATGAGATTTGTATAGTTTATTTTAATTAATAAATAAACTGTACTTGTAATAAAATCGTAACTGATCGGTGTTTGTACGGAAGGTAAATGAGAAAAACTGTCGAACCCTCCCGTATAACCGTCGCTCTTACAGACGACTACTGAGTCAATTAAGTACCTAAAATTAAATATAAACCATAAGTTCAAAATAAATAATTTCCAAGTCAGCATTTCCCCAATCGGTTATTTTAATTAATAATATTATATTATAGTATTTTGTCATTTAAATCGGTAATTTCCTTAAGAATATAATACTCTAAAGGAGAAATTACGGAATTGTTGTCTGTAAGAAAATGTATTCAAATTTCCATTCTAATGTCTTGTATTTCGTTTGAATTGTTAAAACGTAAATTGATATTCAGAGGGTGTATAGCTTATTAATTTTGTGCTTAGGTAAGCATGTATTCTACTAATATTATAAATGAAAATTTGTGAGGATGGCTGTTTGTTCCACTTTTATGCAAAAACTAATGAACAGATTTAGATGAAACTTTACAATAATAAGACTAAAAAACTCGTACATGAAAATAATAAAAGGCGTTAATTTTGTATAATACTAAAAAGAATAAGCTAGCCGCGTTTCTGTCGTTAGAGTTATATATTTTTAAGGCAGAACTAATAATAACACGTTCTTATATACGAGTATGTTTGTATGTAATGTGATCTTGACCAACTTTGAAATGTCAGATTATTTTGAAATTTAGCATACTTGTCGGTCGGTCAGGTTTAACATTATTCAATTGTAAGTACCAATTTCTGGATTATAAGTCAACAGTAATTACAATTTATATTACTATGGAATACTTATTCGTACTACGAAAATGGGGCTAGAACAGATTTAACCGGATATTATTTATTTAGA